>JALPQI010022564.1:0-16196 GCA_025490895.1 Thaumatotibia leucotreta
GAATTAGAATAACTTTAAATGTACTTTGAGTAAATACAATGCGCTCTTTCACATGCCGTCATGGGTTTATGGCTAAAATCAATAGTTTAAAAAAAATTGACTTGTACCCGCAGAAATAAATGCTATTTATAAATATAACCAAATTAGTACCCCTTTTCACATATACAGGGTGTTTTTTATATCATTAGCCATATTGCAATATGTGTTGGGTAAAGGCGTAAAAAAATATTTGGTAAAACAAAAATAATCCATTTTTCATTATCCTTTTTGTTATAGATTTTTTTTTAAATCCCATTATCTAACGAATGTTTGGTCACTATGATCACTTGCTTACTTTGCGTACTGCCCCACAATCTCATAACTGCCAAATCAGATTGGAAAGGGTGTTTGAGTTTGCAGCTTTAATTAACCCGCATAAGGTAACTAATTCAATGCGTTATAACGTACGTAACAAGTTTCCTACGCGTGGTGGGGAATGGAGGTGGAGCTTAACTTGCAGGTAAATCTCTCGAGACAGCATTATCAGTCTATCGCATACAGTACTAATAATGAGGGTATTTTGAGTTGCTCGCCGATCTGAGGGTAGTTTGACTCCAGTGCGTTCACGCAAGCGCACTCCTTCTTTGTTTACAGAGTGCTGTACAAATGGCACATGGCATCTTGCGATCAGCCGAGCCAGCATAATTTGACCTCAAGAACGGAGTAACTTAAATGTTCCGTCATACAAACGCGTACTGGTTTTCTCAGATATCGATTCTAATGCACTCTCTAAGCAAATTGAATTGTTGATGACGACGAGCAGGTACAGGTAGGTATGCGCTTGGGCAGTTTTAATCAAATAACAATCGTGTGTGCATGTAGTTAGGACATTTTATTCAATGTTTAGTGCCGATGGTGGGGTGAGTGACGTCGGCTGATCGGTGCTTGTAATGAACTCCTGATTGGCTAAGATAAAGATAAAGATAAAGATATTTTATTTGCTAAGGACACACAGATATACAAGTACAGATAGTAGGTACAACACGGTTTCGGAAGCAGGTATCCTGTCGTCATCCGACATGCAAATTATGTACAGAAATACAAACTACCTATATTTATCATTAAAAGACTTGACTACTCAAACCTACTACCATTTTGTCTGCCATCGAATTGCACGGATTGAAACAAACTTGCCTAGTGACCACAAATTATGTTTTTGCCGGATAAAAAACGGAAAAAAAAACTAAAAAAAAGTGTCACTTTTTTTTTCAAAAATGTTGTGTACTGGTGATCGCGAATGACATATCCAAATTTGGCTAACGACATAACAAACACCCTGTATTGGACATTAGTGAAAACGGGTATACATTTAACTTATTTTATAATAACTCTTTTTGAGATGTACTTTTACGAAAACAATTTAGCTAAGTTTTTTTGTGAAATTAATTTTAATGGCATAGCATGTATGTATACAATATAATCCCAAGAAAACCGACTTATACCATTGTGCACAAAATGTTAGTAACGTGTAAAAGGGAATAACAAAATTTATATTAATCACTTTATTCAATTGTATCCAAATCCTATGAAATAAGTTACAATAAAAATATTTCTTTTTTCCATTTATTATTAGAAATTATTTCCTTGAATTAGAAAAATATTACTTCTTTTCAACAGCCAAAACACAACACATCATAAAATGAAATGTTTTTAAATTTCATAGTACCAAAAAATACCATAATGTAGCATTTATTTAATATTATCAAAATCGTGTCATAATATTTTTTTTCTCATACCTTATTTTGCTAACACGCTACTCGACAAAAAACCTAAATTGTACAAATAGTCCTACTGTCCGAATCATAACTTTATGCCCTGGATGTCGTACGCGCAGCTAGGTAGGTACGTTCCGTAATGCCTGAATGGTAATTTTGTATCTTATCGAGTCACCTAAAATAACATACTATTGAAAATCGATATTTCATTTAAAAAAAACTATTGTCTATAGCCTATCCTAATGTACATTACGATACAACTGTGAAAAAAAAAAAGTTTGAAATAAGCATAAATAAAGCAAGATATAAACGACTCTTCGCACTAGTGTGTAAAGAAGTTGTTTCAGTTGTTTCGGATAAAAATAGTGACGTTGCATTGCAGTACTCTGTATGGAATCTTAATAAACAGACTTTAATCGACGAGTATAAAAAGCCTGTCACTATTATGTTCTATCGATTATAATTCTTATAAAAATTGCATAGGTAAATATAGGTACGATCAACTTGAATTATTGTGTTAATTATACATTAACTTTACTAATTTCGTCAATAGACAATTTAAAAAAATATTGTGATAATATTGTTTTCATTATGTTAGCATTCGTAAAAAGTAGCCAGGCATGGTTTCCGGGTGGCTGTTTTGAAATTGTTCTAATCACATATTTCTGGAGTAATATAGATATAGCAACAGCCATAGAACAGCAGCAAATACTCGTACAAGGCTATTATAGCGCGCTTTCTATATTACCTAGATCATTAAGTAAAATTGTTACTACAATTTAAAAAAAAGTATTTGCGTTAGGTCATTTAAAACTGTCAACACAAACTAATATTACTAACATAGGTTTTAACAAATAAGCAGCAGAATTGAATAGCTTGGATTTGAAAAAAATATACAATCATACTTTAAGAAAATCATTAAACACTAAGTAAATCAAATTTTCAAAATTAATACTATTTTAAACATTGTGTATGTATAACGAAACTTAGTGTAAAAGGGTACAACTTTGTACAAATCCGTCAATTTACTGGTGTTAAATGTTAAGTAATACTTTTTAATTTAGTGCAAACGGATATAATTCCCGCAAATGGATTGTATCACATGTAAAAAACTGTAATTCTAAGTGATTAAAGTCGACTTGTGCCCGTAACAACATAATTTTATTCGCGAATATGGATTTATGTCGAATTGTATTTCAAAAAATGTTTTATTGTTCGTGTAAAGTGATTTAAATACACATGGATCCTCATTATCGGAGTGACCATCAAGAGAATATGAGTAGTTATAGCGTTACACACAACAAAAATCCAAACGCGTATAACTTAGCTACACTAATACCTTTTGTAACTTTACAACGATATACTTTTTTTTGTTAGTAAGAATTTATTTCAACTTATACCTGACACTGCATGGTCATTTGTGTTAGTTATACCATATTACACGACCGTAACTTTGTCAATTTACGTGATATCTTAGATCCTTTTACACCAACAGATGCCATTTTTTTTTTAATTTTTTGGTATACTTAACTCAATTTGGCCAAAATTCGACTTATACCCCTTTTCACTAGGGTGCCAGAAATATTTGTGATAAATAAATACACAAATAATGCCCTCGCCGGGATTCGAACCCGGAACCTCCAGCTTCGTAGGCAGGGTCACTAACTAGGCTACGGAGTGATAGTGGCTTAATATCGGAAATATGTTTTGGATACCGCATTGAAAGAAAGAAAGAAAGAAAGAAAGAAAATCATTTATTTGTGACGCTTACAGTAAACATAAACAGGACAACATAGGAAATAAAAAAAACAATAAAAAAATAAATAAAAAGAAGGTAAGTGGTGTGTGCATCACAAAATGGACCCAACTCAGCATATTGCCGACTAAGAAATCGGCGCTGGTCTTCCGTAGGGCCCATTCAGTGATGCCACGACAGATAACACAAAGAGTTACAAACATTTAAAATAAACAATACCACAATAACAACATAAAAAATAATTAGAATTACTATTATATACTACTTACACAGATTTTTTCATTTGTCCATGAACGCGACCACATCACTGTCATCCGCCTCCGCCAATTGCATAGCTGTCATCACTGACAGTGACAGCAGCGAAGAAAAAATGGCGAATTTCGGATATGGCCGGCTCACGGACAACGCACTAAAATTACATACAAACACAAGAAGTACACGACAATTTTACAACGGACAAGCGGACAAAGTATACAAGAAAAAACGCAGTACATCAGACGAAAAAGGAGGTGTGGGATGTAATATACTTACTAACTATGTAATAACAAATGCGTGAACAACAGAATGATATTATATCAAAGCAGATAGGACATAACACATAAGGTAAGAAAGAAGACGAAAAAGTATATAATTATATTTAACCCTACAAACAACTTGTGTCATGACTCAAAGTTTCCTCTCTTTCCTGGTGTAATAGCAAAAACCTTTTAAGTTTGATTCTAAGAGTTTGAACTTGTTGCAGGCCCTTTAACGGAGGAGGTACATTGTTCCAACAACGACTACTAGCGTATCGGAAACTACCACGGAATGCAGCCGAAGCGTGTCGGGGTGTCAACAGACGTAGACCACACTGCCGGCGCTCACGCAACGTATTGATGGTCAGCTTGTCGAAGAGATATTTCGGAGCGTTAAACTTCAAGACACCAAACAGAAGACAAGCCAAATGAAGTTTACGGCGGTGAAAGAATTGAAATTGCGGCATTGAAGTCTTAGACACGAAAATATTTGGGTTGTAGACCACAAACATAAGAATGATACTGAGCTTCGCCTTATAAAACTCGTAAGAACCAAAAATGCCTGAAAACCGAATTTCACGTGTCATTTCTCCAGTGCAGTGAGAACTTTTTATCTGGTCTATTTTGAAGAGAAAGATGAGAACAATTAAACATGCTAGTATAATTGCAACGAAGAAAGCGATCGTATTTCACTGGCACATAACACTACCACTGGATCACAAACGTGCTGCGAAAAAATATTTTTTTAACTTTTGAAGACCATAGTCAAGGCAAAAGGTAGTCATCATATTGACTAAAAGTAATTTTAATCACAAAATGTATTATTGTTTTCTCTTGTTTTTTTCTTAATTATAGTAATAAATTGTTCCAACTAAAAAATCGCAGTCCTTTGCAATTGGTACCTAACACTTCATATTCTTCACCCTGTAAATATACGCCCTTTTCTGTTGTCTAACAATGTTTGACAGTAAAAAAGGGAGGCAATTTTTTTAAATGTAGGGTCGTAAATATAATTGATAGCTCTTAGATTATTTTAATGTGTCTCCTTTTTAATTTCCAAAAGTTGTTATACAGAATTCAACTTTGTAACTCAAAAATATGCATAAATTTCTTTAATCTGGTAGTCGTTCGATTGGTTTACCATTTAGCAAGATAAACTTGTTTATATACGTTTGGAATTATTTTACGAATAATAATATTTCGTAAAGGTATTGCTAAACGTGATATGAGTCTTTTTTTGAAATACAATATAATTAAGAAACAAAATTATCTCTTCTACATGCGGGCATAGCAAGAAATTTGTTGTCTTCTAAACCTTTTCGAGCGAGAATATTTATTGTTTAACTTACTTGTTTACTTTACCAAAATAATTAGAATTTAAGGTAAATTACCTGATGGTTGGAAGGTTATATGACAACCTACAAGTTAACCAATTTGTTTTCTCAAAATACGACATGGGTATCTACACCACATTAACCGTTAACTTGGCAGAATTAAAAAAAATCGTGCGTTCTAGCCTATCTAACGTGTAAAGAAAAAAAATGTCTTTAAAAAAATACAAAAAGTGGGTCAAAAGTATGTTTATGTATATACTGCCACGTATAGAGTTAAGGTGCATTTAGACCAAACGAGCATTCGCTATTCTATCCCCCACTCTACCAAATCTACGAATCACGTTTTGTGTAACGATCGAATTTCGTAGAGTAGGAGGTTAGAATAGCGAATGCTCGTTTGATCTGAATGTACCTTTTTAGACCAAACGAGCGAATGCTCATTTTATCCCCCAGTACAACCTGCACTTACCAATCTAACGATATTTTTTTGGATTAGATGATCAATTCAAGATCAGGCCAGTGTTATGTGATGTTATGTAATTAATGGTATAATAACTTTAAAAACTTCGTAACCACTATTACACATAATAATATTATATTATGTGTATTCAAATGAAAAGGTTGGTAATGTTGTCAGGAATACGAAAAAAGTTTTTATAAAAACTTATAAAAAGTTTTTTTAAGCTTGTGGATTTCGAACAGCCAGTCCACTATCTTGGGGAAGCCGCCATATTGTATTTTTAATGACGTTTTTTAGCTATTCATGTATTGTCATCAGAACTCGAAGGTGGGTCAAATTAAGATTCCAAGATTTTCTTACATACATACGAGTACATACGAGATACATGTGAAGCTTATAAAAGCGTGTTAAAAAGATTCCACATATCAGTATCTATTTGAAAACTCTGTTTGAAATCGGCCCGTTTGCAGACTATTCTATGAAAACTTACACCTGACCCGTATAATTTGACCGGGTATGTATTTCGGGACCTAATTAGTAGTTACCTACACCATTTTTCAGTTGAAAGTACAAAAAAGGTAAACAAACCTGCTAACTTGAATTATTTCATAATCATGACATGAATTTTCAGAACACAATCTTGGTTTTATCACCAACTTATTTTTTTTTTAATGTAGGTAATAAATTCTTTAATGCATGTTGTTCTAATAACTGGTTCTTCTCAGGAACGGTGTAGGGTTAGAACCAGTAGAAGATTTTGTTTTTCTCTCTTGATAGTGTCAGACGATTCGAAATTGCTTATTAATAAGCTTACTTGAATAAAGAATAGTTTGACTTTGACTTAAAACGTTAAACCCCAAGTTCACATACATTTTTTGTTAAAATTATTGATACATATTACGTAAAAATATATCTGAGAACGTGTTACACGATATGTGTCAAAGACGTCAAATACTATGCTGCCGTCATAAGCTAAAAGGCCGTCTTTTGACATTTTGGCGAAATTGACTTTTTGAGATATTCGTAATGTCCAGATGAAGCCGCATCGACCTATCTGGTCCATTTTCTTCTAGAAGGCTTAGTTCTTGAGATAAATTCGTTAAAAAGGCCGTATAAACATGAACTTTGCAAGAGTTCCTAATCTAAAAGGCGACTTTTGACCAATTCAAAGCTAAAAGGGCGTATATGCTAGCTATACGTCTTTGTAACCTTTAACAAGAACTTAATATTATTCACAGTGTCTAGCCTAAAATAACGCATAAGACAAATACAAAGCAAGAAAGACGTATAACCTTCAATACGTTCTTTTAGGATAGTATCGGTACCATAGCATTGGATCTGACTCTAGTCTAAAACATCGTATAACGTTTTATTTGGATAAAAATGTCGTATACGTAATTTTAGCTTAGCATCACTTTACCACTTTTCTTTCACGGCACTAATCTATAAATACATATTACTGTTATACGTTCGTTTTAGTCTGTACGGAGTTCGTAATTATTCGATGTATACATGTCAAATGGCCGTGACTGTCCTAAACTACTTAATAAAGCCGTATATTAAAACTAGCCAATGAAGACGTAATTGGAGTGAGAAAGACAGATGCCCGAAATTTGTGAATTTTGAAGTTCGCAGTAGGCATACAGGTTGTGACGGTCCCTACGAGAGCTGTGGCGGCTTATCGCGCGCTAATTAGTCGACCGAATACCAAGGTATGAAAATATGATTTGCTCAAATATGACATGAAATAGAATGTAGTAATGTTATATTCCTTGTAATACAATGATATATTGATATTAGGTTCTTTATAATATGCCGTATATTATGGCTGCAAAGTATGAAGTATAAGACGAGACTAGGAGAAGAGGCTGTTAATGGATTTTAGGCAGGCCTAGACCCGCAAAGTCCTGATTTTATACCACATATATTGTGGTACAGACTTCATATTATTCAGCCCTTTCAAAAAATATATTCACACGAACTGCAACGCAACAATGCACCGTCTTGTTGTTTGGTGCATTATGATATTAAATTTTTTATCATAATTATGTCATTTTCAATAGCTAGTTACAGAGTAAAGTTACACTGGGGAAGGAATACGTGACAATGTTTAACTATGAAACATGGTTTAGGGGATACAGCTCTATTATTTTGTTGTTTTTTGTTTACATTTTCTCCATGCTTGTTTGAGATATTCACTATATATTTATATGTCCTTTTTATTTACTTATTTTACCTGCTCCTGACTTAATATCCTGTTTTTGATATTATTTTTAAGAAGTCAAAAAGTCGAATATTTTGTCAAAGTTGAAGTTCAACTAAGTATTTAAAAAACTTTGGGTCTTACCAACTTGGAACATCTTATTGTATTAGGTACATCAACTCTTAAATCCCAAAACTTTATGAGAAAGTTTTAATTTTGGTTACCAATAATTAATTATTCACAAAGTTAATATATTCAAGAAATTTAAGCTATTTTTGATGTTTTACTAAATGAGAAATCTCATTATGGTATATTGTTAAGCTTTAAAAGGACTGAGACAAATGCTAACTTCATTGCCTTTTGGTACTAATACCTAAGTAGATTTTTAGTTTAAGTAGGTATCTATCTTAAACATATACATGTATACACCAATCATCGTTGTCACAAATAATTATGTTAAGGAATTTAATGCTTTTTTAATATTCTACCCAAATAATTTACGTACCTATTCGAACCAAAAACAATTAAAAAGGGATTCATTGCAATAATGTTTATACTTGAGAATAACACAAACAAGATTCCTTATTTAGTAAACATAAAAAATAACTTTAATTTTTACGAGTACCACAAGTTAATTTAATTATTTAAAAAAGTAACAATTTTAAATAGAATTATTAATTTAAAACATAAGTCTGAGAACAATTATAATATTTGTTTTGTATAACTTTTTTGTCCCTGCTTAAAAATGTGTCTTTTGTTTCAAATATTTGTCTGCCTTCGTAATCTACTTGGTAGTGACCCTGCTTACGAAGCTGGAGGTTCCGGGTTGAAATGCCGGTGAGGGCATTATTTGTGTATTTATTTATCACAAATATTTATTTCGTGGTCGCAGCGGTAAGCTAATGTGAATGTAATACTTAAATATATGTTTCTTTAAGTATTACATTCATATTAGCTTTAATCTTTATGTATCTACTATTTAGTATATTGTCGCACTTCACAATCCTTAGTTGAGCTTATCGTGGGACTATGTCGATTTGTGTAAGATTTCCCACGATATTTGTTTATTATTTACTTAAGATATTTAATAAAAATATGTTACTACATATCCGTACTTATATTCATTTAACAGCTAAAACTAATCTATAAAGCAGTATATTACATGCCATTGGTATTTATACGTACTTTAAGATTAGCACAAGATACGAAAATTTGAAATAAGAATTAATCTTGCTTAAATGCTAACTGAAAAGAACGTATAAGTGCTATACGACTTTTTAACTTAAGACTTTTGATAAAAAAGTACATCGTTGCTAAGCTAAAAAACAGTATGTGACTTTATACGGCTTTTTTGATTAGTAACCATACGTTAACAAGGAAATCCAAAGTTAGAATGCCGTATAACGTGTTTTACTGCCTTTTAGGTTAGTACGACCTACAGCGTTTTAAGCGTAAAACTAAGCTATAAGTATTTTTGTTAAATAAAAAAAAAACTAATGTAATAAAGTACATACGAAAATAGTTTTTTGTACGTACATATATGTAGCTCCCATTTACAAAAGAAAAAAGTGGAAAAAGTTGTTTCATTTTGTAGAAATAACAAAAACAAGGTTTTTTGCAATTATCTCGAAAGTAACTTTTGTCAAAAGACGGCATTTTAGCTTATGACGGCAGTATGGAAAGTCAGCCATATTTGTTTACCTTTTTTTACTTTCAACTGAATAATAGAATAAGTGGCCGTGAACGGCAGTAAAAATACATTTGTCACCACCCCAACTCCTCCTGCGGGTGTCGTAAAAGTCGACTAAGGAATTGAAGTTTGACCATTATTTGACAAATGATACGATAAATTATTTGATAAAGATATAAGATTAAAACATTTTTTTAGCGAATTAATTTCAATTTAGTATCTTCATTTGACTTTCCGCGGTTGGCTCTTTCCCTCCCGTAGCACTTGTCTTAAGGGGAAAGGGAACGGAAGATGTATGAAGTGGAACATAGTCAAATATTAAATGCATAGAGTCGCTTGTTGTTTTTTTCTGCGGTATCAGGCCAGTATGTCAAATAGACAATATTATTAAATTAATTTGTTACAAAATGTAAATTGTTTTTTTTTTATAAGATTTTTATTTGATTTCCTGTAATACAAATCGTAAAACAAACAAAAACTAATATTTTTGCTTAAATGTGCTTTCTTATTTATTATTCTAGATTTCCTAAAAATGAAATTGAAAGGGAATATGTACATAAAAGTAAAATATAAGTTAATTAAAACTACCTCAACTTGTTTTATTTTAATGCATCTTCGTATTTAGTTATCTTATATTTTGCCAATTTATAATAAATATAAATCCCCCAAGCCCTCTCGTTTATGAGAGGAGGCCTGTGCGCAGCAGTGGGACGTATATAGGCCGGTGATGATGATGATGATGATATTAAATAATTATAACTTACTAGCATTTGCCCGCAGCACCGTCCTGCAGATTTATAAATACTACCCTATGTCCTTCTTCGGGTCTCAAACCTGCGGGTGTCGTAAGAGTCGACTAACGGAATGAAGTGTCACTGACCGTTCTACAAGATTGATGATGGGCAGCAGCGTCATCATAGTGGACACATTACTGTGATCGTCAATCCGCTTGCCCAGCGTGGCGATTATGGGCATTAACCTCCTAATGCATCTGCGTCTATACGCATAGTTAATAGGAGAGGCTTACGTCCAGCACAGCAGTGTACTACTATAGGCTGATGATGATGAATTGAGTAAGTACGTCGATACAGATCAAATTTCAGAAAACTATAATTTATACATATTCGTTACATGAACAATTGTCCAACGTCATGTGCTATCTGGACTAGGGGCCGACATAGGACCCGGAATGCTCGTAAATCTCAATTTAAATTCGTATTTTATTGTCTGAGCACATATAAAGGAGATATCGGGGATCGGGAGGGCTGGGCTGTTTGACCTCGGGTTTATTTGAGTCAGCATGGCATTGAGTACATTTGGGAGATCTGCAGTTATTCAATTAGTTTGAGGATTTTTCTCTTTTTAGGTTTGAGGCTGAGGTTTTTTTTTTTTTTTATACCACGTCGGTGGCAAACAAGCATACGGCCCGCCTGATGGAAAGCAGTCACCGTAGCCTATGGGCGCTTGCAACCCCAGGGGTGTCACATGCGCGTTGTCGACCCAATAAGAACTTGTACACTCCTCTTTTGAAGAACCCCATACTGTAGTCCAACGGGAAAACCTCGGCAGGGAGCTCATTCCACAGACGGACCGTCCGCGGGAGGAAGTTCCTCTGAAACCGCACGGTGCGCGACCATTTAGGTTGCAAGGTGTGAGGATGAGCGCCCAGTCGGTGGCGAGCGGTGCGATGATGAAAAGTGGACGTTGGCATCATGTCGAACAGTTCTTCAGAGCACAACCCATTGTACAGACGATAGAACACACATAAGGAGGCGAAGTCTCTCCTTAGACTTGAGGGTTCAATACCGCCTGTGAGTCTGGGATCGTCGACTATTCGGACAGCTCGTCTCTGAACCGAGTCAAAGGGTGCAAGCTGATATACAGGTGCTCCTGCCCAGAGGTGACAGCAATACTCCATATGGGGTCTGACTTGCGACTTATATAACAGAAGTCTTTGCCCCGGAGTAAAGTATCCCCTCGCTTTATTGAGCACCCCGAGCTTTTTGGATGCCAGCGTAGCTTTTCCCTCTAGGTGACATCGGAATTGGACGTCGTTGGAAATGTCGACTCCGAGGATCCCAATACTCCCTGACATGGTAAGAGCTGTGTCTTGGAACTTTGGAGCCACAGTAAATGGGGTTTTTTTAGCGGTAAACGCGCAAACTTGTGTCTTTGTGGGGTTGAACCTGACTAGGTTATCCCGACCCCTTAACGAGACTCTAGATAAAGTGTTCTCGATGTCAGACACAAGTTTTCCGCGACTTTCCAGTACCACAGAGCGAGGGATATTAGCACGGCCTGTGTAAAAAGTATCCCCAGTACTGTCATCCGCATAGCAATGGAGGTCGCCGATAGACAACATGTCATTGATATGCAGAAGGAACAGCGTTGGGGATAGCACAGAGCCTTGCGGGACGCCAGCGTTTATGTCCATGCTATCAGAGCAGCTACCGTCTACTACGGCACGAATGCGTCTGCCGGACAAAAAGCTAGCAATCCATCTGCATAATCCCTCGGGCAGTCCATAGGATGGCAACTTCGACAAAAGGCCCCTATGCCAGACCCGATCGAACGCCTTCGCTATATCTAGGCTGACTGCCAAAGCCTCGCCTTGACTCTCAATGGCTGATGCCCAGCGGTGAGTGAGGTACACTAGAAGATCACCGGTAGAGCGACCGTAGCGAAAGCCATACTGGCGGTCGCTTATAAGATCGTGTTCTTCTAGGTAACCAAGGAGCTTAGCGTTAACTATACGCTCCATGACCTTAGAGAGAAGGGAGGTGATAGCGATAGGCCTATAATTCGATGGATCCGATCTGTCACCCTTTTTTGGAACAGGGTGCACAAGGGCCGTCTTCCACGAAGATGGAACTTCCCGTTTGATACTGGAAAGAGCGAAGAGACGCGTTAACACAGGACACAACTCAGGAGCACAACGTTTAAGCACCACTGCAGGTATGCCGTCTGGCCCGCTCGACTTGTGAACGTTTAACGACAGCAACTTCCGCCGCACATCTTTCTGGGAGATGCGAATTTCTGGCATGGAGTGTGCGCACCGCGGGATGGTAGGCGGTATAATGCTGCCGTCATCGCTCACAGTCGAGTTTGAGGCAAAAAGAGCACCTAGAAGATCGGCTTTCTCTTTTGCACTATGGACCAGATTACCGTCAGCATTTCGCAGTGGTGGCAGGGACGACCGACAAAAGTTTCCCTCGGCAGCTTTGGCTAGTGACCAGAAGGCCCTACTCCCGGAAGGGTGGCCTGCAAGTTTCTCGCCAAATCTGCCGACAAAATCAAATTTTGCTCTGGCAACAGCTCTTTTGCAGGACGTCGAGGCAGCATTCAGTCTGCGTTTCGCATCAGAGACGTTCGGATCCTTATCAGTTACGGCCTTGGTCCAAGCCCTGTAAGCAGCCTGCTTTTGAACCGCAGCTTCTTTACAGGGCCGGTTAAACCAAGGTCGCTTCTTTGCTCCTGTAGCGATTAGTGAGTTGGGAATGAAACTGTCTATTCCCAGCTGTATCGTCTCGGCGACATTAGTCGCACAGGAGTCAGGATCATCCGATGCGAAACAGAGCTGCCTCCAAGGGTACGAAGCGTAGAATTCACGCAATCCGTCCCAATCTGCTGATCCGTACTGCCAAACGCGACGAGTAGTAGTAGGTCGCGGTGGTTCTCGCTGCGCGCAAGGCGAATTTGTCCGGATAAGGCAGTGATCGGACGAGCCGAGAGGTGCATTTACTGCGATGGTGTATCCGTCCGGATGCGTGGTCAACAGAAGGTCAAGCAAGGAGCTCGTATGGTCCTCGATATCTGGTATTCTCGTGGGAGAACGTACCAGTTGTGAGAGCCCATAGGCCAGAGAAAATTCGTGAGCAGACCTTCCCGCAAAGTCGGTGGACCGGGAGCCCAGCCACTTAACGTGGTGGGCATTAAAGTCCCCCAAAATCACCAGCTCCGCGGATGGGTACTGCTCAAGCACTCTGTCGGATGTCGACTGTATGTGCTCGAAGAGTCGGGTTGTCTCTGTGTTGCCACTGTGAGACCTGTAAAGGCACGCGTAGACTCTGGTGTGGCCGCCGTAGTCCACACGCACCCACAAAACTGACAGGTCCCTGTCTTCAAAGGCAAGAAGACGACGACAGCATACATCCTGCCGGGCGTACATACATACACCGGCGTGTCTCACGAACTTATGTTCGAGTGTATAGCCGGGGTACAATAGGTACGATATATCCGCCGGGCAGGATATTTGCGTCTCCGTGAGGAAAAGTATGGTCGGCTGCGCAGTTTCCAGGTGGCAGTGGACTGCGTTTAGGTTAGAGTGGATACCCCTGATGTTGCAGTAGTCCACTTGTGTGGATGGAGATGCCGCTGATAGTCCAAACTTTTTCTGTTTTCGCGCCATTATAGTGAGTGTACTTAATCCTAAGAAGGGTTCGGAGTGCCGACGACTCAAGGGACAAACAAACGGAACAAATCTGGCAGGGGACAGCGCAGGTAGTGCGGTCTGCAGGCACGGCGTACGGAAGGGCCCCCGGTCCCCCCCTGTGGCAGCGGCCGGGTCCACTCCGGTCTCCTCCTCCGGCACGGCCACTACTCCAGGGATTTTGCGCAGGTTGGCGGTTCAGCCTCCCAGGGCGGAGATTACGTGGTTCCTGGGTTCGGGAACCCTACTGACCTACGGGCGGCCAGCGGTCAGCCGTTTCACCGGGTCTCCCTGATAGCCGCACCTGCATGCCGCGTCAACACAGGCCGAAGCCAGTATTGTCAGTTCCGTAGGTCCCCCCGTCGGCAGCACTCCGCACCCTCGTTGAGCCTGGCTACCTTACTCACCAGCAGGAACACAACACTATGTATAGGGGATAGTGTTATTTGGCTGCGGTTTTCTGTAAGGCGGAGGTACTTCCCCAGTTGGGCTCTGCTCTAGATAAGAGCGAGATGGCATCCGCTGTGCTGTGCCCTACCACACAAAGCGGGATGTCATTCGCTATGCCCTACCTCAACTAAAAATCGATGCTTCTAACGTTCTTTAATTAAATTATTGAGTCAGTTGCAAAAAAATTGTACGTAAAAGCCTTTACAAACAAAATTTAACGTCATCATTTTGATTAATTATCATATCAGCCGAAAGACGTCGACTGCTGAACATAGGCCTCCCGCAAAGATTACCACAATGACCGGTCCTGCGCCACCCGCATCCAGCGGACTCCTGCGACCTTTACCAGGTCATCAGTCCACCTTGTGGGGGCCAACCCACGCTGCGCATTCCGGTACGTGGCCCCCACTTTAGAACCACTTCCCCCCAACAGCCATCGGTTCCGCGCGCAATGTGCCCCGCTCACTGGCACTTCAGTCAAATATATTTTCGTATTCATTTTGATTACGAAGATATATTTTGTGTAAAAACTCTTGGCTCAGAGCCAAAAGGGCGACAAAGTATTTTTTTTATAGGCAATCATTAATAAGAACCTATACCTAGCTTTTAAATTTGCCCCCTTTTTCTACTGTCGAAGGTTGTAGGACAGAGTATACCACATAGTTTGTACGACTAACTTTCGTAACACACGTGGCGTGATCGTGATTTTTGATTAAAGCCTTAGCTATGCACTTGCTAAGCACAATGTTTTGCAATCGACCATTTTGATAACTGTTAGTCGTTTAATTGACAGCTTAAAGTAAAATAGTACATTACGACACAAGTGCGAAAAACAGGAAATCCGAAACAAGTGGCGATGTTTTAAAACACGACCGAAGGGAGTGTTTTAAATCGACAAGAGTTACGAATTTCCTTTTTGCACGTATCTCGTGCGACGTTTTTTAGTACAGATGGCCCTCCGAAGTTTTGGACCTGACGTAAAATTACCCATATCTCGCACTAGAGCCTAAAAAAGGCACCAATTAAACTAAAAAAAACAATTTTTCAGTCACCTAAAAGCATTCCACGGAAACATCCTTTAGTACCTTTTGGAGGCCAAAATTTCGTAACAGGCTACAAACAGGGAACCTTGATTCCCATTTTGTAGTCGGTTACGTATTGGACTAGAGCGTTTGGTAAGCCGGTTACCAAACGTGATTACAAATCGGTAATGGTAAAGTTCCAATTTAAAGCCAGTTACAGATTGGGATTTTTTTCCCGTTTCGAAACTGGTTACCGATTTTCAGTTACGAAACGGTATTTAACCGGAAACATGCCATGAGAGACACTGCTCAATTAATTTTAGAAAATAAATAGGAAGTTAAGTAACGATATAAATATCATAAATATAATATTTTAATAATATTTTAGCCTATATAATGTCCCACTGCTGGGCACAGGCCTCCTCATATATGAGAGGGATTGGGCTATAGTCCCCACGCTGGCCCTAAGCGGGTTGGGAACTTCACATACACCTTTGAATTTCTTCGCGGATGTATGCAGGTTTCCTTACGATGTTTTCCTTCACCGAAGGCTTTACCGAATGGTACATATCATCTGATATTC
>JALPQI010022565.1:0-19516 GCA_025490895.1 Thaumatotibia leucotreta
TTTTGACTTGACTCGGTAACAACTCTAGTACTTCAATGGATTTCGATCGCAGTTTACGATGTCTGCTCAGAAAAATAGGTGTAGAAATAAACTCCTAGGAAAATACTAGCAGAGCGATAGTAGTCTAAAGGGCGCGAAAACAATTTGAAACTGATAAAACCGTGACAATGGAACGATAACGACGGATATGAATCGCTCATACTACGGGGATGATACGTAGTTGCGACGCGGATGATACGTGGTTGCGACGCGGATGCAACGGTCACTAAACGGGCTTAGCACGGATATGAAAACGATGTACACACGTTATAGTGGGCATAGTAGTCCGTGTCGTCTCACATTCCGTGTCTGATACGTTCATGCTACGGTCATGGTATGCTACGGTCTAGTGGGCAGAGACCTTAATAAAGGGTAACCGAAAACATAAAATAACAAGGCTAGTTTACTGACGAGTGTCTTCGTAGATAAATCATTCATATATATGCATTCCACCCATTTGCTGTAGCTGTCCACTACGATAAGGAACACTTTCTGGTCGAACTGGGCGTAGTCGATGTGTATACGCTGCCACGGGCCCGCGGCGCGCGGCCAGGGCTGCGGCGCGGCGCGCGGGGGCGCGGGGCGCAGCGCGCTGCACGTGCTGCACGCCAGGACCATCCGTTCGATTTCGGAATCGATACCCGGGAACCAGAATTTACTACGCGCCAAGTTTTTTGTTTTAACCATGCCGAAATGACCTTTATGTAACTCTCTAAGCAATTGTTCCCTGTAAATTTGTGGAATAACAATCCTATGTCCGCGTAAAATACACGCGTCTTCGACATCCAGGTCGTTCCTGCAATTATAATATGGCATAATATTTTTACACGTAATCTTACGCGGCGTAAAATTGGGACAAGTACATTTTTTTTGAAATTACAGAAATTCCAGAGCCGGAATCAAGTTCCATACCTTTACCGTTTATGTTTACATTTAAAATAATAGGAGCATAGTTTTCATACCTTAGGTTAAATAATTTGCTTTCCTTACAGTCCTCACACCCGGTTTCCGCATCTTGACCTTGGATTTCCCGAAACTTGCACACTTTCTTTAAATGTCCTTTTTCACCACATTTTTGGCAACGAAAACCTTTATAACGACACTTATCACTACCGTGATTTTTCATTCCACATACGGAGCAACGAGAAACATTACTATCGCCCTGATATCCCGAGCCTGAGGCGGTATACGCGCGGCCGGCGGCGCGGCGGCCGAGCCCATCGCTCCACCTGCCTTCGCTGCCTACCCGGTACACTGGCTCTTGCTTCACTATCACATCAACACCTGAAGTATCCAACTTCTTTGCTTCTCGCGCACACTCTGCCTTCTCCGCAATCTCCAGTGCCTTCGTGAGCGTCAACGTCTTACAATCTTGTTCAAAAAGCTTATCCCGCTCAGGACCCATGCCCAACCCCAGGACAAAACGATCAGTCAGGACCATTTCCAAGGCGGAGCCGAATTCGCAGTAACACGCGAGTCCCCTTAGTCGCGCCGCCCAGTCTCCCAGGGTTTCGCCGGGACTCCTCTTAGCACCGTAGAATTTTGACTTTTCAACAAATGAACACTGTTTTGGCTTAAAATGCCTATCGAGTACCTCAACCAGTTCTTGGTACGATTTATTTTCGATTTCGTCCGGGTACAACAGATTCCGTAACAACCGATACGATTCGTCCGAAAAATATGTTAACAACACTGCACTTTTGTTTTCTTCCTCGATGGAATTTAAAGCAAGAAACTTTGTTAACTTTCCTTTAAAAATCAACCAATCGCTTGTTTTGTGGTCAAAAATCGTTAATTTTCCTAGGTACGACATCTTTTTTTTGTTTTTTTTTTTTTTTTCTTGTGGGTAACTTAAACAAACTCGTCCGCCAATGAAGTATTCGAGAGCTAATGATACAACCGGCTTGCTTCCGAACTGGTTTATTACTGGCATACATGACACCACATTATAGCTGGAGAGCCAGTGAACCCTGAGAGTAACGGTCTTCCTGTAAGGTTAGAAATTTGTATACTAACGGTTTATGGAATTCTAAAAGCAATAGCCATGACCTGGCAGGCGTCAGCCCTGCACGTCATCAGGCCCTTTATTTTTTTGAACTGTTAAGTAAATTGGATTTCAAAACTTGTTTCTGTAAGTTTGAAAAAATTATAGGATAAAGTTAATATATTGTACATCTTAAAAAAAAATTGACAGGCGATTACAATAAGCAGAAGTATATGACAGGTCAATTAGAAAATGCACAGTTGATGAGGTAAAATAAACATCATCCTGTATACTCGACATTTTTACATGTCGTCAAATAAACGTCTCAGAGTAAGTATGTACAATGCCAGGCGGTTTTGAACAGCATAAGACCTTGCCAGGCGAGGGGACAGTTAAGTAAATTGGGTTTCAAAACTTGTTTCTGTAAGTTTGAAAATTCAATAGGATAAAGTTAATTTATTGTACATCTTAAAAAAAAAATGACAGGCGATTACAATAAGCAGAGGTATATGACAGATCAATTAGAAAATGCACAGTTGATGAGGTAAAATAAACTTCATCCTGTATACTCGAAATTTTTACATGTCTTCAAATAAACGTCTCAGAGTAAGTATGTACAATGCCAGGCGGTTTTGAACAGCATAAGACCTTGCCAGGCAATGTGTAACTGACATGTAAGATAATGAATAAAATTATATGCTTTGAAAATGCAAATTTTTAAGCTCACGATGTGGCATCGCAGTGTGGAAAACGTAAATCCTTTTATCTCAAATAAACTGCACTGTTTCTTAGGGTATGATTATATAAGGTCCTAATTTATTAGTTGCAGATATTTTAACACATGATACTTTACATTAATATAATTAACTTTAAACACAAATTAAGAAATCTTTTCATGTAATTTTTTTGATTTCATTTTCTCCTAACAAAAAAAAATATTATAAATTCGTCTAAAAAAAGCATTTATTTTATCGTATGGCATTACATGTATGTCACTGCAAGATATATATGTACAATTACATTAAATTAAAATTTAAAGCTAGAGTTCTTAAAGTAATCCACGGCTTTCCCGGTCAGGGTCTTGAGCTCTTCTAAATTACCACTGAATTTGGTGTCGGGGCATTCTAGCACCATGTGACGGATTGTTTGTACGGGGTTCCCACACTCGCATGCGGCCGACTCACTCCAACCCCATTTGTGTCTGTGATATGCGGAGTTGCCCACATCAGTCCGGAAGCGGTTCAGGAGACACCATATACGTCTTCGGGTGGTGAAGCCTGGAGGTTTTGTCCGTGGGTTTAGTTCGAAGGTGTCTATTGCTGCCTTCTTGGTTTGCCATTCGTTAAGCCAGGCGTTCTCTATTTTCCACAGGGGGTCAACGGTGCTTAGCTTAGCTAGTGGTGGATTACGAGACGTGAGCCTGCGGCCAGTCCCCGCGAGCACATCGCTGTGGATGGGTAAGGTTTTGTCTCTCCGTATCTTGTCGAGCTCGCGGTAGAGACACTGTTCCCGACGCAAATGGGGTGGGGCGATGTTACTGAGAGCAGGTAGCCAGTAGGTAGGTGTAGGGCGTATGCAGCCTGTGATAAGGCGCATAGTTTGGTTCAGCTGCGTGTCGACGGCTGAAACGTGGGTGCTGTTGATCCAAACAGGCGAGCAATACTCCGCCGATGAGTAGACCAGTGCAAGGGCAGTTGTTCGAAGGCACGCAGCGTTAGCTCCCCAAGTTGTTCCGGTTAGTTTCTGAACTATATTATTACGGGTTCTCAGTTTCCCGGCAGTTATAATTAGGTGGCTCTTGTAAGTCAAGCTTCGGTCTAGTGTAACACCAAGGTACTTCGGTGTTGGATTGTGCCTAAGTGTTTTTCCCATGAATTCAACTTTTAGTTCAGTCTTCGCTAGCTTTTTGTTGAGGTGGAAGCAGCATACCTCGGTCTTATTTGCGTTAGGGCATAGCCGCCATCGGGAAAAGTAGTCGCTCATGATCTTTAGGTCTTCTTCTAGTGCTGTTTCGGTTGTTTTTATGTCCCGGTTTTGTGCACCTAATGCAATTTCGTCTGCGTATGCGAATTTCCTTGAGTCTGTTGCTGGGAGGTCATGAGTGTAGACATTAAATAGCAACGGAGCAAGCACCGATCCTTGGGGGAGGCCATTGCTGAGACTCTTAGTGTTGCTGACACTGTTGCCGAGGTGGACTTGGAATACTCTGTTCGTGAGTGCGTTTTCCACAAGTTTGTAAATCTTTAGACAAGGGATCACTTTAAGGAGCTTATATAGGAGTCCCTGTCGCCAAACCGTGTCATACGCCGCTGACAGATCAATGAACGCCACTGATGTCTTCTGGTTCTCCTCGTAGCCTTTTTCTATGAACGATGTGAGTGCAAGAACCTCATCACAGCAGTTACGTTTTGGCCGGAAGCCAGCTTGCTCCTTTGGTATAGCCTTGTCGATAGTATCAGCTATGCGATTGTAGATGACCCTTTCCAATAGCTTGTAAATGACACTTAGCAAAGCTATGGGTCTGTAGCTGTCTGCACTGGCATCTGGCTTTCCTGGCTTGAGTATCGCTATGACCTTGGCTCGTTTCAAGATATTAGGTATTTTGCCAGTGTCGATGATTTGGCTATAGAAACTAGCAAGCCATTTTTGAGTTCTACTTCCGCAGAATTTGAGAAACTCCGGGAATATGCCGTCAGCACCACAGGCCTTGTTTATGTTAACCTGGTTAATGCCAGCTACGATCTCATTTACTGTGACAGGGCCACAGTAGGCGCTGTTTGGTGGTATTGTTGACTTGAGATCTTTAAGCTCTTTCCGGACTTTCTTCGTGTGTAGTTTGTGACTCGGTGCTTTGGAAAGGTTGACAATTCTTGTAGCTATCGTATTAGCGCTAACTTTCGGTATGCTGGGTTGGTTGTTGTTGCCGGTAGTTAAACGCTTAAGGACGTGCCACGCTTTCCTACTCGAGTGCGTAAAATTAAGACCTCTGACGGTATCTTCTCATTTACGCAGTCGGGCTTCGTTGAGCGATTTAATGAGGTTGTGTCCGCAGGCCCGGTCTCCAGTTTTGTTATATTCGTGCCAAGCGGACTCACATTCATTGTTCCAACCCGGTATATATGTTTTCCTATAGCCACGGGGGACATACGTTTTGGCTGTAGCTAAAATGAGTTTCTGGAAGCGTTCACAGTTTTCTGGTAGAGGAGGGATCCAGCAAACGCTGTCATCGAGCTTGTCAGCAAACGCTTTCCAGTCTGCCTTTCTAAAGTTCCAGCGAGGGGCTGGGTAGGATTCGATGACAGGGACCCTCAGTCCGACCTCGATAAGCACCGGCCTGTGTTGGCTGTTTAGGAAGTCTTTGAGCACATTGCGTTTAACGGGAAGCGGCTCGCCTTCTTCGTCCAGGGAGCTAAATACGAGATCGGGGTTATATTCTTTTCCCCACCGAGCAGACCTGAAAGTCCCTTTGCTCTTTAGGTCGAGTACAAGCAGAGCGTTGATTGAATCGGCCCAGTGACAGAGTTTTTCCCCATTGTCGTCAGATGTCATATAGCCCCAAGTGGTGTAGTGACTGTTGTAATCGCCTGCGTAGAGTGCCGGGTGATCAAGATTTGGAAGGGCCGGGTCTGGCCAGGAGCTTTTCGGCGGTTTGTATACAAAAAAAAAGTTTGTATACAAAAAAAAGCATCATGTGCATTATCACATGTCACAATAACACTGTCTGTCATGTCATCAAACGACACAATCCAACGGAAAATAACATGAAATTGACAATCAAGTACATAATTTATCGACGTGAAGTGGCCAGTTCCAGTTAAGTGGTACGTAAAAGAGGTATTAGAATCTTTCAATGAGTTATCATTTAATAATCACATAAACATGGTGTTTTTACGTAGCAAATTAGTTTTTCCGTTTTCTCCAAAAAAACATCGTAAAAGCTATAATGTTTCACGGTTTAATATACTCCAGAGACCGAGTACTATCAGCTGTAAAAACATCTGCATCTAATAAATTAGGACCTTATATATGTCGGAGACATGCTTCAGTTGGCGCAGACGTGTACGACATGTCAAGTCGTTGAACGTCGGAATAGTGCTATTTATATTGAGAATAGTCTTATTTGCAATGTTTACATTTAATTTGTTAAGAGTTATAAAATGTAGAAAACGATAAGCAATGTTTTGCTTGAGATGTTCTTTGCTTGGTCCATGCAGGTAGACATTAAACGTCATGTTGATATCTACCCGCCTATAAAGAGGTAGTTTGGAGCTAAGATTATAAAAGGTCACTAGCGCAGTGTTCATGGATTCATTCTTGATTTAGAGTTGGAATAAAGCATTCCAGGGTTGAGTAAATGATGCATGGACGCAAGCTTATAACTCTCCAGTCGTTTTCTATCAGTATACTTTAAAGTGTTGTAAATAGTCTTGTTTTAAGTGTGTACTTGTTGTGATTATATAAAGTTTGGAAAATGTAAGACCGTCTGAGTTTCTTGCTGGTTCTTCTCACGACAGAGGTTTATCATTTGTGAACCAGTATAATAAAAGATTGTAATTTACCTTGTGTTTAATTATGTGCGTCCATGCATAGTATACACCTTTGTAAGTAGGTACGATGAGTAGCCTTTAGATAGAAATTAAATATTCGCCACCCCCGTTCTCGGCTGTCCCTCTGACATCAGAAAGTGGGATGTTGACTAATCGCCTACAATAAGTGAGGTTTGAAATCATCGACAGTCGGTAAGGTTGAACTATCGTTTCTTTTTTTATTTGGTGTAAGGTGTAAACCACTCGTATCTTTTGAAGCAAAGTCTGTTTCGAGACGTAATTTGAGATATCAAGTTAGTTTTTTTATGGAATTTCTATTGTTGCAATACGTGTGGGTAGGTATCTCACCCGCTTCACAAAAAAAAAACAGTAATTTGAATAATTTCAAAGAATATCATGGCTCATACTTGTTACTTTTCTGACTTTTGAAATACTACCAGTTCTGAAATACGGGCAAGTAACCCGTGGTTTTGTTTTGTGGTCTACCAAAAATTGATTAGAGATTTCGTATGCCTGTTTTTTTAAGTTTTCTATGCGTGTGAAATTTATGTTACAGAATGTTTCGTGATGATTTCGTTCGTGATGAATTGATGATACTGATGACTATGTTGTGGCAATGAAACGAGCTCAGAATGTTTCAATTTCAAGAACAACATGTTCATAGTAGCCAGAAGTTCCGTTACCATAAAACGTCCAGGAAATGAAGGAAAATAAAGACGCCAGCTCTTCGGGAGTTGCTTTTGGAGCAACGGATACAAAAGGACAGGTTTCGTTCCAATTGTTTTAATGCAAAATTCGAAGCATTAATTTAAAGAAATAACAGTTTGACATTTCTATTTTTAGCGTGAAGTTTATGTTCTCAAAAAAGTTTTATTATTTGTGAGATTAACTTGGTTGTAGTAAAGTGAAGTCCCATTATTATTGTAATACAAAGTTACCAAAAGATACCAATACTCTAACCTCAACTTTTTATTTTTGTGATCAGGTTAAGTTGAGAGCTCGCGTGCAAAATATCTCTGTCATAAAACTGATACCGTACAATTTGATGATTACAGTTCAACATGGTGAATTGGAGCGAGCTGCCGGCCTGCAAGTTATTGCTGTCATCATGTCCCGACGGCGTGCCAGAGGCTGATGACTGGTGTCGCTGCTGCCTACCGTGAACACGTGGTGCAGCGCGTGGTGTAGACACGTTGTCAATCCGGTGAGGAGTTCACATTTTGTTGAGCTATTTGAGCCCTGAGCTAATGTTGTTGAGTCATCGAGGGCTTCTACCCTTTCGATTCTATAGAGTTAAAACTTGAGCAAGAAATGCAACATTAATACTAAATTAGACAGCGATAACGTAAGGTTACGCAAGTTTATTAAAGACTTTAAAGTTTTATTAAACGCATTGAGATCTATTTTAACAATTTCTGATATAGGATGATGATGATGATGATGATGATGATGATTATGGTGATGATGGTGATGATGGTGATGTTGGCGATGATGGTGATGATGATGATGATGATGATGATGGTGGTGATGATATTGGTGGTGATGATGATGATGATGATGGTGGAGATGGTGGTGATGATGATGATGGTGGAGTTGATGGTGATGATGATGATTATGATGATGATGATAATGGTTATGATGATGATGGTAGTTATGATGAAGATGGTGGTTATGATAATGATGGTGGTTATGATGATGATGGTTGTTATGATCATGATGGTGGTTATGATGTTGATGATGGTTATTGTGATGATGATGGTGGTTATGGTGATGATGATGATAAACATTTCTTATTATTTGGACCGTCAATAGTTTCAGTTTGACTACCTTAGTTCAATTAAAATGGTGGGTACTAGAATTAGTCATTATAGTTTGCAATCGTATAGTTTGCAATCGTGGAATGAAACTATTTACATTTTTGTTGGGTTCAGTTTTCTCGGACTACATACACCATTTATCATTCGTAGTCGTAGGTGTAAAATCGGATCTATTTTTCCGTCTCAGTGCGGCCACGATTGTGAGTGGCGTGCGTTTGGTTTAATGGTGTAAGTGGTCAATGCGTTTTGATTGTCCGACAGCCATGGAGGTGGTTGTTAAGACTCTATTGCTCGGTGTAGCATCTGGAGTATTGTAACTGCTGTGAGTACTGCAACCCATTTGTTGTTTTTGTTGAAGTGAAGTGTTTCATTTTTACTATTGTAGAACTATGTCTGTTACTAGCTAGTAAAGTAGTAAGTACATAGACAGACTTGCTAGTCTGTTTCAAATGTTAATGAAGTTGATTTTAATTCCCTTAGTTGATTAAATGAGTACCTAAAGAAAATATGATACTACATTACGGCATTTAATTTTCTATTAACTACTTTAAATGCGGAAAGGGTAATTGTTAAATTTAATGAGTTCTTATGTCATTTGAGCTTTCAATGGACTGAGAGCAAGTTCGATGGATTGAGCGTGATCTAATAATCGCATCGGAAGTTCCGGAGCATGTAAAAGGTGCACGTGGACTGCTTTTTATGTGCAGTATACTCTTTGCGAGGAGTAGCACTTACGCGGCTGAAATGGTTAACTTCTGATGGGTTATTGGATCCTAACAAGCCCATGGACAGGAATTAAATCAGGTGCATGGTTATGGTGTAACCTGGTTGAGTAACTTACGTTTTTGTTTGAGTCGAGGGGTTGACTCTTTAGTTTAAATCATTTTGACTTTTCATTGGTAAAACTGAACTTGGTTTTTAAGAAATGTAACTGAGTGATATTTGATGACGTGATGATAGATGTGAATTTTTGGTATACCGTTACGTTCTGGGGGTAAAAATGAGCCGGGCTGTTAATTGCCTAAAGACTGGCATGATTTTTGACATTGTCTTGTCAAAATCCCAAACGTGATGACGAATGTTGTAAATCGTATGTTGGCTTCAGAGTATGCCCACAGTCAGTTTGGTGACTGTGGATGGTTTTCGTACAATCATGTGATGATTGTAGACAGTGTTCCTGCGTACCTAGCTGAGGTCGTGGATGAAGTGTGCCTACAGTATTATGGTGACTGTAGATGGTATTCCTGCGTACCTCGCTGAGGTCGTAGATGAAGTGTTCCTGCAGTATTAATGGTGACTGTAGATGGTATTCCTGCGTACCTTGCTAAGGTCGTGGATGATGAGCTTGCCAACAATGATGTTAAGAGTTAAAGTGTGTTCTTGCAAACTTTATTTACTCAGGTCAGTCAGTTAAACTCAGGTCAGTCAGTGACTGCACTGAAGGTTATAGATGTGTCCGTGTACTTTACTCGGATAGCGGGTGTTTTGTGACATGTTGATGACTGTAGATTGTTTTTCTGTGTACATTGCTGAGGTCATGCACGATGAGTTTGCTTACAGTATTTCTGATAACTGTTGGTGGTATACCTGCGTACCTTGCTAAAGTGGTGGATGTGTATAGAGTCACATTGATGATTGTAAACAAGATGTTCCTACGATGCTCTAACAGGTTATAGAAGAGGAGTGTGAAATGATCGTGTGTAAATTTGTTTCAAATTTGATTTCGTAAAATGTAACAGTAGTCATTTCTATCCCATTATGTATTGAGGTCAGAATGGGTCGACCGTACCAGAGGCTTGATCGTAGCCGTAACCCGATGCGTCTGCCTGTGAGTAGTCCGTGGGTACGCAGTGCGCGGCAGGCTCTGGCGGAGGTCGAGTTTTAGATAACGTAGTTGCATAAGGTTATAAGGTTGAATCGGCGATCCATTGGAGATGCGCATAGTATGTGTGTGGTTATGTGATAGCCAATAGGCCATGAATGAAATTCCTGTTTCCAAAAGTTTTCTGTAATGTTTTACGTAAAATGTGGCTAGGAAAGCCAGATGGTTGTTTGCTCTTGAATTTAAATTGGTGGTAATTAATTGACCATAAATGATCCTAAATTCAGTTGCAAAGATTAAAATTATTTTTCTTGAGTTGAGATGATTTTACGTAGACAGATAATTTGGTCAGGAGTGACCGAGTGGTAACAAAGACTACTGGTGTACGTGTTTGTTTCAGATACAAGCGAGGACGCTTGTCTTGTCAGTATGGCCGTGTCGGAGACATGCTTCAGTTGGCGCAGACGTGTACGACATGTCAAGTCGTTGAACGTCGGAATAGTGCTATTTATATTGAGAATAGTCTTATTTGCAATGTTTACATTTAATTTGTTAAGAGTTATAAAATGTAGAAAACGATAAGCAATGTTTTGCTTGAGATGTTCTTTGCTTGGTCCATGCAGGTAGACATTAAACGTCATGTTGATATCTACCCGCCTATAAAGAGGTAGTTTGGAGCTAAGATTATAAAAGGTCACTAGCGCAGTGTTCATGGATTCATTCTTGATTTAGAGTTGGAATAAAGCATTCCAGGGTTGAGTAAATGATGCATGGACGCAAGCTTATAACTCTCCAGTCGTTTTCTATCAGTATACTTTAAAGTGTTGTAAATAGTCTTGTTTTAAGTGTGTACTTGTTGTGATTATATAAAGTTTGGAAAATGTAAGACCGTCTGAGTTTCTTGCTGGTTCTTCTCACGACAGAGGTTTATCATTTGTGAACCAGTATAATAAAAGATTGTAATTTACCTTGTGTTTAATTATGTGCGTCCATGCATAGTATACACCTTTGTTAGTAGTTACGATGAGTAGCCTTTAGATAGAAATTAAATATTCGCCACCCTCGTTCTCGGCTGTCCCTCTGACATATATTATATCATTAATTTTGTTTTTCAGAGCTAAGAGATCTGTCTGAATTTGACGGTTCATTGGAGCAAAGACATCAAGATTCCCCATGCTCGCCATCTCTATTGATGAACAATGAAACATCGCAACCATCTTCGATCACGTCGTCACCTCTTAGAGTAATGTCAGCAGATACTGAAAACATATTTAATATTTTGAGTGGGCAAATAGAAATAAATAATGAAGATAGTACTCAAGATGATGAAGTACCTGACAGCGACGATAGCGTTAGAGACCCAGATTATAATATACCAAACAAGTATGAGTGATAATCGTGAAAGTTTAAATCAATATATACCAAACAAGGTTACAATAATAGACGAATCGTCCACCAGCTGCTCGTTTGTTGCCGAAAGTATAGAGATATCCCATCAAGAGTCAATTTCAAATGCAGCAGAAGAAATAGTTCTAAATCCAGAACAAGAAGCGGTTGAAATTGTAGAAACTCAACCTAACACACCAGGGTCGCGTTTTATAAAGCTACAATTTACAATTTCGCTGTTTGCCTCTCTAACGCACGCACATATTGGCTAGAAAGAGAGGCAAACAGCGAAATTGTAAATTGTAACTTTATAAAACGCGACCCTGGGGGTAGACCAAAACGAGGACGAAAACGTAAACATCCACAGAGCAGATCTGAGAGGCTTAATTACAAATATAGTAACAAAGAGTATAGTACATCTCAAAATAAAACAAAAAAGCCAAAGGTGTTTGTAAATTATAAATGTAAATGTTCTAAGGATTGTGCTACTTTGGTTTCGGAAGAAAAAAGAAAAGAAGAGTTTAAGAAATTTGTGTGTCTGGGTTCCTACTTTGCCCAGTTACTTTTCATCGGGTCATCTGTGAAGGAAGCCAAAAAAAAAAACGATCGTACACCATGGTCAATGTTCCTGCCCATAAGAAAAAACCAAAAAACTTCCATCGGGTCTATAAAATCTGTGGTATACAGGTTTGTCGCGATATGTTTTTAAAAACATTTCAAATCACCACTCAAAAAGTAGCTGTTTCTCTAAAAAAACTAAGAAGTAATGAGTCGTTAAAAGATGGAAGAGGTCGCACAGGTGGCTATAATAAAGTATTGGATGAGCATAATGATTTCATTGTAGAGATAATTAACAAACTTCCTAAGTATGAATCTCATTATAGGAGAGATAACCTGCAACCAGGAATGACAAAAATTTATGAAAATCAAAAAAAAAAATCAAAATATTTATTTGCATAGACACAGTTTAAGGATGTTACATTACATTGAGAACCATGTATCTAGCTTGCGTGCAAGCGTGCAAATGTCAGCCATGAACACTATTATAACTATTCAATAGGTACTAAATTCTAAATAAATATGCAATGTCCAATTAAAATTCATAAAAGATAACAGTGATTATTAAAATGAGATAAAATATAAAAAAATAACGATAATAACAGAGATACATTATATAATAGGCAAGTCACAATAAAATTATACTAAAATTGAAACTAACTGTCGAGATACGCCTTTACGCTGTAAAAACATCGTTCTAGGAGCCAGTTCGTTAGATTGCGTTTAAAGGCGTTTCCTTCCAATAGTTTCAACTCCTCCGGGAGATGATTATAAATTACGATGCACATATTAAAAACATTTTTCTTGTAAATCATCTTATGACTCCGGGGATGATATAATTTATTCATTACTCTAATCCTTGTACGCCTTTCTAGAACTTCGCCACGTGTTTTAAACAAGGAGTTATGCGACTTAACAAAATTACAAATTTGACTTAAATATAGGCAAGGCAAAGGCAGGATTTTAAGTTTTTTGAAAAGGGGTACGCAACTTTGGTCCCACCACGAACGACAAATAATCCTGACACATTTCTTCTGTATTTTAAAGACTCTGTCCACATCCACTGAATTTCCCCACAGTATCAACCCATAACTAAGGACAGAAGATACGTATCCATGATAAGCGCTCAATGCTGCTTCAGCTGACACAGTGTCTCTCAGCCTTTTGAGCGCAAATACGAAACGGCATAGTTTGTTGCACAATTTGTCAATGTGCGCCTTCCAGTTCAGGTGTTTGTCAACAGTGATCCCAAGAAAGTTAAATGACTCAACCTCATCTATGGCATTATTATTATCATTATTAATATTTAATGGTACATTATTAACATTATATGACGAAAATTGTATTACTTTAGTTTTAATTATATTTATTTGCAGGTCATTATTATACATCCAATTAATTATATCATGTAATGAATTATTTATGTCATGTTCGAAATAAGATTTATTATTAGTGTTACATTTGACTACAAGAGTCGTATCTTATGATATATTATAAACAGGAATTCACACTTAAATATAACGATGAGCACAAATGTGTTTCTTTCGAATATCTAAAAAAGGTATTTTTAACCAAATTTAATCTAAGATGCAAATCTCTAAAAAAAAACACATGTAACAAGTGCGATAAATTTCAAACGATAATTCGTGATGCCAAAAGTGCCGATGAAAAAGAAAAAGTAGAGGAAGAAAAAAATACAACATTTAAGCATGGCCGAAATTTTGAGACAGCAAATGAAGAGAGATTTTGAGCAAGCACAAAATTCACCCTCAGTGGAATGCTTAACCTTTGATTTGGAGAAAACATTGCCTTTACCCCGCATTCCGACGAATATTGCATTTTACAAAAGACAATTGTGGTTCTACAATAGTGGTATCCATAGTGCATCTAATGATACTGGGCATTGTTATGTATGGGTAGAAGGAGAGGCAGGAAGAGGTGCACAGGAAGTAGGTTCGTGCCTAATAAAATATATAAAAGAAAAACTAAAACCCACGGCTGAACATTTAACCCTTTCGAGTGATTGCTGTGGTGGTCAGAACAGAAACATCAAAATCGTCCTAATGATGAAAGCCATCCATCCAACCCTGAAAACCATATCATTCCGATTCCTTGAGTCTGGCCATACTTTCTTACCAAATGACACAGATTTCTCAAAAATTGAAACCGCATTCAAGCACCACCAACGCGTATATACACCTGAAGAATACATCAATATTATTAAAACCTGTAAAAAAGTTAAACCTCTTCAAGTTAACAAAATGACAAAGACTGATTTTCTTAGTACAACTAAACTGGAAAAGATAATTATCAATAGGAAGAAATTTACAGACTTGTCTAAAGTTAGTTGGCTACATACAAAGGAAATCAAGTTGGATAAAGATAAAATATTTTCTATTTTTATGCGGTTTACGATGGAAGACGATCTTTGAGAGATTCTAACTTAACCTAACCTTTTGTCTGACAGCAGTTGCATGTTGTGGAGGGTCGCAGTTCTAACCTAACCTATTGTCTGACAGCAGTTTAATTTTGTGGGGGGTCACAGTTCCAACCTTTTTTTTTTTTTTTTTTTGTTATGTTTCTGCCGTCATAAGCTAAAAGGCCGTCTTTTGACATTTTGGCAAAATTGACTTTTTGATATATTTGTAATGTCCAGATTAAGCCGCATCGACCTATCTGGTCCATTTTCTTCTAGAAGGCTTAGTTCTCGAGATAAATTAGTTAAAAAAGCCGTATACACATCAATTTTGCAAGAGTTCCTAATATAAAAGGCCTATTTGACCTATTCAAAGCTAAAAGGACGTATATGCTAGCTATACGTCCTTTTAACCTTTAACAAGAACCTAGTATTATTCACAGCGTCTAGCCTAAAATAACGTATAAGACAAATACAAAGCAAAAAAGACGTATAACCTTCAATACGTTCTTTTAGGATAGTATCGGTACCACAACATTGGATCTGACTCTAGTCTGAAACATCGTATAACGTTTTATTTGGATAAAAATGTCGTATACGTAATTTTACCTTAGTATCACTTTACTACTTTTCTTTCACGGCACTAGTCTATAAATACGTGTTACTGTTATACATTCTTTTTAGTCTGTACAGAGTTCGTAATTATTCGATGTATACATGTGAAATTGCCGTGATTGTCACAAACTAGTTAATTAAGCCGTTTATTAGAACTCGTCAATGAAGACGTAATTGGAGTGAGAAAGACAGATGCCCGAAATTTGTGAATTCCGAAGTTCGCAGTAGGTATACAGGTTGTGACGGTCCCTACGAGAGCTGAGGCGGCTTATCGCGCGCTAATTAGTCGTTAATATTATGTTCCTTATAATACAATGATATTTTTATAGATGTTAGGTTCTTTATAATATGCCGTATATTAGGGCTGCGAAGTAAGAAGTATAAGACGAGTCTAGGTGAAGAGGCCGTTAATGGATTTTAGGCCCGCAAAGTCCCGATTTTATACCATATAAATTGTGGTAAAAGCTTCATATCATTCAGCCCTTTCAAAATATATACTCACACCAGTTGCAACGCAACAATGCAAAGTCTTGTTATTTGGTGCATTATGATATTATATTTTTTTATCTTGTATTTTTTTACAGTTAGTTACGCAGTTACACAGAGGAAGGAATATGTGACAATGTTTAACTATGAAGCATGGTTTTGGGGATACAGCTCTATTATTTTGTTGTTTTTTGCTTAAATTTTTTTCATGGCTTGGTTGAGAAAAACACTATTTATTTATATGTCATATTTTATTTATTTATTTTACCTGCTTTTTACTTAATATCCTCGTTTTGAAGTTATATTTAAGAAGTCAAAGATTTTATCAAATTTGAAGTTCATATTTAAAAAACTTTGGATCAATCAAACCAACTTGGGACATCTTATTGTATTACAATAATTTCTGTGAGTAACTCTTAAATCCCAAAACTTTATGATAAATTTTTCATTTTGGTAACCAATATTTAATTATTCACAAAATTAATATGTAAAAGAAATTTAAGTTATTTTTAAATACTAATAATAACTACTAAATAACTACTAAATGAGAAATCTCACTATGTCATACTGTTAAGCTTTAAACGTACTGTGACAAATGCTAACTTGATTGCCTTTCGTACTAATACTAAACAGGGTTATAGTTTAAGTAGGTATCTATCTAAAACATATTATACATGTATATATCAATCATGGTTGTCACAAATAATTATGTTAAGGAATTTAATGTTTTGTTAATATTCTACTCAAATAATGTAGGTAACTATTCGAACCAAAGACAACTAAAGTAGCATACATTGTAAAAATGTTTATACTTGAGAATAACACAAACGAGATTCCTTATTTAGTAAAACATAAAAAAGCTTGAAATTCTTACGAGTAACACAAGTAATAATTATTGAAAAAAACCTAACGATTTTAAATAAAATTATTAATTTAGAACATAAGTCTGAGAACAATTTTTATATTTGTTTTGTATACCGTTTTTGGCCCTGATTAAAAGTGTGTCTTTGGTTTCAAATATTTGTTAGCCTTCGTAACCTACTTGGTAGCGACCCTGCTTACGAAGCTGGAGGTTCCGGATTGAAATGCCGGCGAGGGCATTCATCATATCAGCCGAAAGACGTCCACTGCTGAACATAGGCCTCCCCCAAAGATTGCCACAATGACCGGTCCTGCGCCACCCGCATCCAGCGGACTCCTGCGACCTTCACCAGGTCATCGGTCCACCTTGTGGGGGGCCTACCCACGCTACGCCTTCCGGTACGTGGCCGCCACTCAAGAACCTTCCCGCCCCAACGGCCATCGGTTCTACGCGCAATGTGCCCCGCCCACTGCCACTTCAGTTTAGCGATTCGGAGAGCTATTTCGGTTACTTTGGTTCTGCTGCGGATGGTCTCATTTTTAATCCGATCACGCAGAGAGACTCCTAGCATAGCCCTCTCCATTGCCCTTTGGGTGACTTTGAGCCTTCTTATGAGACCCATTGTAAGCGGCCACGTTTCAGTACCGTATGTCATCACTGGCAACACACACTGATTAAAGACTTTCGTCTTCAAACACTGCGGAATATTGGACGAAAATATGTGTCGTAGCTTCCCGAACGCTACCCAACCGAGTCGGATTCGACGATTGACCTCTTTCTCGAAGTTGGACTTACCTAACTGAATAGTTTGCCCTAGGTATATATATTCGTCTACAACTTCGAGTGTAAAGTGTCCGATTATTACGGGAGTTGGTGCTACATGGGAATTCGACATGATTTTCGTCTTATCCATGTTCATCCTAAGACCAACTCGCTCGGAGGCTTTACTGAGGTCAACGAGCATAGTACTTAAGTCCTCCAAGGTCTCAGCCAAGACTACTATATCATCAGCGAATCGAAGGTGAGTGAGGTACTCGCCGTTTATGTTGATACCCAGCCTTCTCCAGTCCAGAGTCTTAAAGACATCCTCCAGTGCAGCGGTAAACAGCTTAGGGGAGATGACATCTCCTTGCCTAACTCCCCGCTGCAGCAGAATAGGCTTCGAGCTCTGGTCTTGGAGTCGGACTGACATTGTGGCGCTCTCGTACAAACACTTCAACACCTCGATATAGCGGTAGTCGACTTGGCACCGTTGGAGAGACTGTAGTACTGCCCATGTTTCGATCGAATCGAAGGCTTTCTCGTAGTCCACAAACGCTAAACAGAAGGGGCAGGTTATATTCTTCGGTCTTCTGTATAACCTGGCAAAGCGTATGGATGTGGTCTACGGTACTAAAGCCTCTTCGGAAACCGGCTTGTTCAGGAGGCTGGAAGTCATCAAGCCTGCGTGCAAGACGATTCGTAATGACTCTTGAAAACAGCTTATAGACATGGCTCAGAAGTGAGATGGGTCGGTAGTTCTTCAATAAAGCGTTGTCACCTTTCTTGAAGAACAGTACCACCACACCTCTGTTCCATGCCTTTGGCGTTCTCCCTTCCAGTAAGACGGAATTGAACAACTTCTGAAGGGCCGTAAGGATCGGTTTACCACCCGCCTTCAGAAGCTCAGCTGTAATTCCGTCCTCCCCAGGCGCCTTGTTATTTTTGAGCTGTTCAAGAGCCATTCTAATCTCGCACAGGCTGATGTCCGGGATGTCTTCTGTATAGTGTCGGGTCAGTCTAGCTCTGAGGTCTTCCGCTAGATCAACTTCGGGTCTGCTAGTTGACGTGTACAGCTGTCCATAAAAACCCTCTATCTCACTCAGCAGCTCAGATCTGGATGTGACGATTCTACCATCCTCAGTCTTTAATTTGGCGAGCTGGCTTTGCCCAACAGACAGATCCCTTGCAAAAACTTTAGAGCCCTTGTTCCGCTCGATGGCTTCTTCTATACACTTGGTACGGAATTGGCGCATATCGCGTTTGAGGGACTTAGAGATCTGTCTGTTGAGCTGCCGGTATAAAGTCGCATCAACTGAGGATTGTAGAACCAGTTCACTCCTTTTTTCCATTAGCTTCTGAGTGGAGTCTGAAAGCTTTCTGGTCTTATTTGTCCGCTGGGCCTTAAAAAACTTAGACCCAGCGCTATGGACAGCTTCCACAAACCCGTCGTTGAATACGTCCACGTCATCGCCTAGGCAATCGAAACGGTTTTGGAGTTCCAGCTGAAAGCTCTCGGGGTTTTGGAGATGGAGTGCAGGACGGAGCGTAGACTTCATCAGTCGCGAGCGTTCTAGCTTAGGACATATATTCAACGTGCCTCTTACCAGGCGGTGATCGCTACCGGTTTTAACCGTACTGATCACAGAAACATCGTTGAATATATGTCTCTTCGTCGACATGATGAAGTCGATCTCGTTTTTAGTTGCACCGTCGGGACTCATCCAAGTCCATTTTCTGTGCTCGCGTTTCTTAAAGAAGGAGTTCATCATGTAGAGTCCCTCCTTCTCCAAGAAACCAGCCAGCAGATGGCCCCGGTGGTTCCGACGTCCAACCCCAAATTGCCCCACCCTCAGTTCGTCACCATCTCTCTTGCCCAGTTTTGCGTTGAAGTCCCCCATAACAACGGTGAAGTAGGTTCTGGAGCTATGCATGGCTTTTGAGATATCTTCATACATAGCCTCCACCTCGTCGTCGGAGTGTGTCGAAGTCGGCGCGTACACCTGTATGACCTTCAGCGAGTATCTCTCAGATACTCTGAGTATAAGGTACGCCACCCTAGCCGACACACTCTCGATCTTCACCACGTTGTTTACGAGGGACTTGTGGACGATGAACCCGACACCTCCCTGGGACTGTTGGTCACCCTCCCGGAAATAGAGCAAGTTGCCGGACCTTAGGATTATCGTGTCCTCGCCCTCTCTTCGGACTTCTGACAATCACAC
>JALPQI010022566.1:0-15850 GCA_025490895.1 Thaumatotibia leucotreta
TACTTTTAACAGAATAAGGTATGAATTTGCCATGATTTTTTTAAGCACTGGATATGTTTTTACCGACTTCAAAAAAGGAGGAGGTTCTCAATTCGACTGAATTTTTGTTGTATGTATGTTACCCGATATCTCCGAGAATAGTGAACCGATTTTGAAATTTCTTTTTGTGATCGAACGTGTATTACCCCGAGATGGTCCCGTTGGCACCTAGTTGCGGTCTAATCTTGGAGAAATCGAGGGATCTCTTCAATTGTTATAGGTACATGTATGGCGCTTTCGGTAATTTTCATTCATTTACAAGAATTTGCATTCAGAAAGTAGGATTTGAGGAAACCAATGATGGAAACAAATCGGAAATCTTGGAGAAACCGGTTGAAGTCGGTTTTTTAAATTCTTAATTTGGTGATTATTTCCGTGGACCCTTCATATGATTTTAACTAGGGTCTCCACCTCAAGGTGGGTTTACACCAAACGAGCGAATGCTCATTCTATCCCCCTCTTTACGAAATCAACGAATTTCGACGAATAACGTTTTGTGTAACGAACGAATTTCGAAGAGTGGGGATAGAATGCGCATTCGCTCTCGTTTGGTGTAAACCCACCTACAGAGGAGCAGAAATGTATACTGGATAGGATAGAATTATGAACATTTGTCTGTGCCGCGCAGACGTCGTCGCAGAGCGGCTGGCTTAGTGCTTGATAACCGTTTGCAGAAAATGCATTAAATTGATGTACGGCAAACCGTGTGGTGACGGCAGTAAGAATACATTTATCACCCCAACTCTTCCCGTGGGCGGCGTAAGAGTCGGCTAAGGGATGTGTCACTGTCACTAACCATTTATTTATCGAAGATAGATGATGGGCAGCAGCATCATCATAGTGGACATATTACTGCCATCGCCAACCCGCTTGCCCAGCGTGGCGATTATGGGCATTTAATGCGTCCAGGAGAGGCCGTTGTCCAGCAGTGGTGGAGTGTGAATACTGTGTGATTTTATGTATAAAAATAAATAAATAAAACAGTAATTATTATTGTTTGGTCTCTGATTGTAGCACGGTTTAGCTACACTACACGGATCGTATGAGAACACAATTTCGCGGCATGCTCGCTTTATGGTAACATTTGCAACAAAATTGTTATTTTGGGTTTCATTCCTTATCCATTGATTTTCGCATTTTTTCCTCCTCTATTTACGTGTCCCACTCCTGGGTACCACATCTCCACAAGATCAACTTATTTTAAAATCAATATATGCAAGAAATAAGATATATAATAGAAAAGATATTATTTTGTTATTTACATTTATTTTAATGGTACCTACCTGTCTAATTTTAGGTTTATTAATAAAAAAAATAATTTGTTAGTTTTAATCTGGGGTTACATGTCATTATTGTCTTTTGCATTGTTTACTTACCGAATACATTAATATCTTCCCAATTAAAGAAAAAAATCGTATGTAATAATTTGAAATGATTGTATTAATTATTGTAATGGGGGTCGTAGGATAGGAGTCAACTAAATGTATACTCGTAAGTGTAACTGACTACTTAATAATAGTTAAAAAAAAAAGGTTTTTTTCATGGGGCAGATTTGAAACGGCCATTTTGGGGAGCCCGCCATATTCGATTTATAATGACGTTTCTTAGCTATTGTATTGTCATCAGAACTCAGAGCGTGTGCAAAATTTGATCCTAATCGAAGACCGGGATGCGAGTCAAATTATTCCAAGATTTTCTTACATACATCATCATCATATCAGCCGAAAGACGTCCACTGCTGAACATAGGCCTCCCCCAAAGATTGCCACAATGACCACAATGATCATCAGTCCACCTTGTAGGAGGCCTACCCACGCTACGCCTTCCGGTATGTGGCCGCCACTCGAGAACCTTCCCGCCCCAACGGCCATCGGATCTACGCGCAATGTGCCCCGCCCACTGCCACTTCAGTTTAGCGATTCGGAGAGCTATTTCGGTTACTTTGGTTCTGCTGCGGATGGTCTCATTTTTAATCCGATCACTCAGAGAGACTCCTAGGATAGCCCTCTTCATTGCCCTTTGGGTGACTTTGAGCCATCTTATGAGGCCCATTGTAAGCGGCCACGTTTCACTGGCAACACACACTGATCAAACACACATACATACATACATAGTTAGAAGTAAAGCTAATAAAAGCGTGTCAAAAAGGGCATAGTATTTGACTCTTAGTTCATTTTCCAAGCTCAGTTCGAAAACGTTCTATACCTAACATAAATTGTAGATACAACTCTACTCTAACTAAACTAACTTTAATATTAGCCACGATGTAAGATTCTAACAGGGTGCTTAGACAAGTTGACAATCGCTAACGCGTAATTGTCAATCGTAAACGTAAGGCAGCTAAACTGTCTTGGTCGCACTGAGTCTATATTAATTCGCATAATTTATTGCGCATACTTCAAATTGGCATAGCGTTGTTAAGCATACCATTTAAGTGGCATAAGCATTATTTCGCATAAACGATTACGCATAATGTATTTACGTATAACGTAAACTATTATAACGATGATTTGGAAGAATTAGGATGAGCATAATACTAATTGGTATACTTAAAGAAAGGTATAAAATATAATAGATAAAATAATAATGACCGATCATAGATTGCGTAGCGAAACCGATACTATATACCTAATATTTTGCCAAGTTACTGTCGATTAGTACGTATTAATAATATTATTATTATTATATACTACATATTGCTTCCAATTTAAAACTAGTTTAGACTTTTTTTTACTTGTGCGTTGTGCGTAGGTATAACAGTTAATGTTTAGGTCTTACTATTTACTTACATATTTTATTGACTGACATATGTATACCTACTTATATTTTTACAGTAAATATTGATTATTTTAGTTATTACACCCATTTTTACCCTAGCAATTTAAAATGTTCATAAATACGGCGTGTGTATTTTATACGGGATACAGTTTTAGTTTTGTGATCCTAGAAATCATGGTATAGGTAAATAGGCTCCCTAGATCCTATTTTAAGCATGATTAAAATATACGCCCGTATTAAATAGGTACACACACACTCGGTACTGTGCGCCTCATGCGCCTACCAAGATTTGATTTCTTTACTAATGAAATTTATTATTAAATACCTAATGTTTTATTTAATTGATTGTATCTGACGTGTTCATTAGGATGTGTAGGAGATATCGACGAAAGCTAGGCTTCAACTTCGCTTCGTCGCTCCTGCTTATTAGTCTTTTAAACTTAACCTTACTGTCTTGGTTTTATCCTGATCTGCCTCATTCCCTTGATTTCTTAGTTTATGCTAATCCATATTAGGACGAATAAAGTTATATTTAATAATGTTATGCATATTTCAATTATGCATAATCAGTAATATGCGTATTAAGCATTATGGAATTTTATTATTTTGCCTATTCAATATTATGCTTAATTATTTATGCCAAATCCGTTATGCGAATTCATATTAGGACTATTAGTATTAGGCATATTAAAGGGGACCCGGTCGCACTAATATGAAAGAGTGACACAGAGTGAAAACTACGATACGCTACTACGTAGGTCACACTGAAATTGTCGGGAATCTAGGAAACTGTATTAATTATGCCTCTATTGTTTAAATTATCACCTTTCTTAACTCTTTTTGGTAATGTGTGCAAATTTTTAATACAATTGAACAAACTCTCAACGCCCATTTTTCCTAGATCACACTTTTTGTGTGAAAATTTTCAGTTTTTGGAATTTTGTATGTAAGATTTGGGTAGTTCATTGAAACTATAGATTTTTTAAGAAAAAATATTTATATTGGATTTTTTTCTAGTGAGTCATATGGATACCTAAGGATGTCCGAATTTCCTAACATAATTTGTTTTATGAATTCTCTATGATTTACCACGTTAGTGCGATTTAAAATTAGGGTATGGCTGTTAAAAGACGTTGATCTCTATAATCATCCATAAGAAAAAATCGAAAGCAATACAATTTGTGAAAACTATTACATGCAGTCCTACAAGAACTGAACTTTTTTACTAAATAAGAATCTAAGCCTATTTCTGATTCATTGTTGAGTAAGGCCATATTGAAAGTAGTGTAAAAACGCTACAAAATAAGGTGTTAACCGAAAATACAGGTGTTAACCGAATAAATTATACTTCAAAAAATACTAAAGAGTTATACTTTTAGAAAATAATTGTTTCTGTATGCTGAGTGATCTCAAAGTGGGTCATTCCCGAAATTTTCAGTGTGAGCTACGTAAGCGTAAGCGATTGGCAACTTGGCTAAGCATCCTGAACTGACAATTGCAAAAATGTCATGTCTGCTGTTCGAAATTACTACAAAGTGTATATAAATTAAGTAATAGTGAATAGCTAGATTGTAAAATGTTTGTTGATCAAATAAATAAATAACTATGTACAGATACAAATGCCAGGGATGCAAAGTGAGAACTAGAGATACGAATTACGAGTGGTCCAAAAGAATAGAAGCAAAAGCTAGATTTGTAGAGCAACTAATTGGAGTGCAATCCACGAGGGTAGGGAATACATTCCTACTCTAGTTCAGTTAACATGAATGCAAAAGTTTTAATTGTTAGGATTATCCTACGGCCATGCTCATGCGAAATCTGGGGCCCTAGCCTGGATGCCATTATGCAATCCTATACGATAAGCCATTAGTAATAAATGTACATATTAAAATGTCAGATTTGAACGAAAAGTCATGTGACGATTTCCATATATTATGGTCACATGATTTTTCGTTCGAATCTGACATTTTAATACATTATTTGAAGGGTCCACGGAAAAAACATGTCCAATGCTTAAAAGAATCAGGGCAAATTCCTTATTCTGTTAAAAGGAAGGTGGTTTTTCCTTCTTTAATTTGAATTGACTAGGAGACATACTGTTTCCATGGACCCTTCATTTAACATAAAACATAATACTAATGGTTTTCAATGGTAAATAATGACTCGGTACCTTTGATATTTGATATAGATTGTAAATTGCGGAGTATTTATAAATTTTGTAGTGATTCCTAATGCATCTAGTTTGTTCTTAGTTAAGTAAATTCCGAAACTATGTCAAAATACTAACTAGATGTTGGATTTGGGTTTGTTTCATTTGGAGACCATAAAGTGCTTATAAAATTACTATTATATTTATAATATAATAGTAATTTTTTTTATATTTATAATATAATAGTAATTTTACATCAGTCACTTCACGTTTATTTCATGAGTAATTATCGCGGTAATCAAAGAAAATATTATACTTCACGTTTATTATACAGCTTCTATTTATAACTTGTTTTAAGCACAACTGATAACTTTTTGTAGATACTTATATACAATAGGGATGATGACTGTAGTTAAAATAAATTATTTAACATTATGCACGACTTAGTACACGAAGAAATTATTACTAACATGTAGTTTGCAGTAATTTTTGTAGGTACAGAACTTCTATTTAATAAATTGAAAAGAACTTAAAAGAGTAGGTCATTTGGTAGTACTCAAATGTGAAGTCACTTTTGAGTATTTTATATAAAATTCCATAGTGCTGATTGTTTTGACAGTTCGAAAAAAGATGCTCATTTGACTTGCCAGTCATCATGCCTATTGTTTAAGCCACTAAAAACCCGTTTTTCTGACCTTCAATTTCATGCGAAGCTATGTTATTTTTATTCTGTATGTCGCAGGTACCTCCTACTTAAAATACTCGAGAACAAGGGGGTGAAAGTTACGCGGAAGTTCGTCAAAAGTTTTATGTTCCCGAGATTGGCGATAGGTGTCCCGACGGGATTAACTTGTCAAGATATAGTATGACGTAATTTACTCACTCCATGTTTGGAGTGAGTAAATTCAAGCATTCAAGCATTCAAGTAAAGTCCAACATGGATATTTAACAACCAGACAAAGTCACAAATAAACACATGTCAGCGAAGTATGGAACGTAGCATACTCAACATAAAGCGGAAAGATAGAAAAAGAAATATGGATATAAGGAAAACTACTAAGGTACTAGACGCCTTATCTCACTGCCAAAAATTAAAATGGTCTTGGGCTGGTCACGTGGCACGAATGAGTAATAAAAAATGGACGTACAAAGTAACAACTTGGCGAGGACCATCAGGGAAACGAAAAAGAGGCAGACCGATGGAAAGATGGTCTGATGAAATAACAAAATACGCTGGAAAAGACTGGATGCAAAATGCAAATGACAGGAAAATATGGAAGGAGAAGGAGGAGGCCTATACTCGTAGAGAGGTCCTTAATAAATAATGTACCTACCAATATAAATGTCAGTCATATTATAAAATGTGTATTAAAAAAATGTATATAAATATTAGTCAATTTGTAATGTTAGTGAATAATTTTTAATTTTAATTATTTTATACAGCGCGATAGATAATAATAATAATATGTTATAATTTTATGGAATGCGTTTGTGATGATATTTTATTGTTAATTTAGAATATTATTATTTTATTTATTTAAAAATGAATGAAAATGTATGCATGTAAAATATTTATTAAGGAAATAAATGGCTATAATAATAATAATAATTTACTCACTCATTGAGTAACACAGACATTTATTTATCGAGAAAGTAAACAATAAGCTACTTCAAAATTAAGTGGGCTCCAGGTCCCCAAGGCCCGAGGGTCTCTACCCCAAACGGCTCAAACATGCAACCGGAATCCAGCGCTGCATATTTGAGCCGTTTGAGGTTTTCAGCCGCTTCCGGCTTGTAGCGAAGTCCTTGGAAGATGGGACAGCGCCAGAGTATCGACACATGATTGTGGCGTCCCATACTAAAGGCCGTCCCAGCTTCCAAGGAAATCATTCACTCATTCAGGTAATATCTAGCCGTAACATTTCCGCTAATGTAGGTACTTACTTACTAGTAAAGTATGCCTACCGATACAGTTTTTTATCGGTACGCCCCTTATACCTCAGGGTAAAAAACACGTTTTTGGAACTACCAAACCTAATAGATATATTTAATTCAGTGACCCGTGGTCTAAGCAGGATTTTATTAAAGTACCAGCGTTTTAAATCTACATCTCCTGGCTCCACATTAACTTTGAAGTTTTGAAAATATCCACCTAATTTAGGATTTTTTTCTTAAATTTGCTCTAGCTAAAATGAAAAAAGTGTTCCACTTATTCCTTATACAACTCATTTTCCAAAACATATATACAACTTAACCATTTCAATATCATTTTGGTTATGAAAAAACAAAAATCGCGAAATAGCTCGCCGTTTGACGTACATTATTAAAAAAATTAAGAGCAAAATTAAATAAGTACTCCACTTATAAATTATCTTCCGTTGTGTGCTAAAATGCCAGCAGGATTCTTTTTAATTACTCCAATATATGTAGTAGGTATCAGTATCACAAAGATGAGCAAATCCGAAAAATCCGAAAAAAAAACTATACCGACTCTTAAACAGAATACTATTTTTATTACATCCTGATATGTACGTGTTTTATGAAACATAGATCTGCGAGTTGGAGCGAACTGACGAAACATTTCCAATATGGCTCCGATGCATTACGCGGATTGCGATCAACTGCATCTATAGATATCCTCCCGTAGATATGACATTTTGCTTAATAACTTGTAATATAGGTCGCGACTCACGAGATAAGTTTTGCAATACACAAAAATCAAAGAGGTGGCCCTAACATCATACCTACCTTTTTTCTCATTTTAAAGATTGACTTTGTTTCTTGTAATTAAAGTGTTAATTCGAATGAAAAATTCATGTGGGTTGGTTCCCTTTTGCATGACTACGTCCAAATCTGTGCTTCCATATGTTGGTTCCAATGTTTGGTGGTAGAGGTAGTGACCCAATACTTAAATACCTACTCGATCACTAACTTGAAAATAACTCGAAACATTAAGCTTCTTTAAATAAATTGCAAAGATAAATAATGTATATTACTACCCGGAGCCTATTTATTAAAGTCTTGTTACTTATAATACAAGCAGTAGTCCTTGTCTAACTAACGGTGCTAGAAAGGGACTTCCACTTGTATTACAAGTTACAACTGTTACAAGCAGCCCCACCGCGAACTACAAAATCCGCAAATTTCGGGGTTTGTCTCTGTCACTCCAACGAAGGCGTCTTTAGAGTGACAGAGACAAACCCCGAAAATTACGACCTTCGGTGTTCTCAGTAGCAGGCAAGCTACCAGAAAATTCTCAGAGAAATGGGAGCTAAGAATCAATAATTATAAAATTGTTGCATGTAACATGCTGTGCTGTATCTAGGGAGTAAAGTGTAAATCTGTGACCAAACTTTTTATGATTTGATGAAAATTGCATCGCTTTGAGGGATTAAACGTTGTTATTGTTGTTATTATCGAGAATGCTCGAGAGCTAAATATTGCGAGTGCTTCTATTCGATTTTGACTGTACATAGGTCAAGAGATTTTTGCAAACGCATGTAAAATAGAGTAGATGACCTACCACATAATTATTCTTAACATTAAAAAACTACACTCCTTTTTTGAAGAACCACATACTGTAGGCTTTCGGGAAAACCTCGGCAGGAAGGTAAGGTACCCGAAAAAACTTGTAGGTACCATATAAGTTTCAAGTACTAACTAAGGGGCTCTGAGCTATGCTGCGGACAGACAGACAGACATGGCGAAACTATAAGGTTTTAAGGTTTGGTAGTAAGCAGCTTACTACGGAACCCTAATATCTCAAAAGAGGCTCAATTCAGTTCGCCAGATTCAGCCCAAAATGTGTCCCATAAAAACATTACAAACCGGAGAATTATTGCTACAAGGGGGCAATAAATATGTAAATAGGTGTGTTCTGCTGCTAAACAGTCCGCAGTGAGTTCTTTTAGATTTCTCTCAATGTTTATGATGTCGGTTTTCAGAAAAGATTGAGTTTATTTTCTACTTATAAGCACCGTCGTTGGCCGTGTGGTGACGACAGTAACAATACATTTGTCACCATCCCAACTCTTCCCGCGGGTGACGTTAAAGTTGACTAAGGGATTTAAGTGCCGCTGGCCATTCTTTGATAGGAGATGGGCAGCAGCGTCATCATAGTGGACACATTACTGCGATCGCCAATCCGCTTGCCCAGCGTGGCGACTATGGTAATTTATGTCTTAATGTGTCTATACGCATAGTTAATAGGAGAGGTCTACGTCCAGCAGTGGATTGGGATTGGCTGATCATGCGATGTGTGATGTTATAAGCATCTTTGACCTTGGGCAGCGTTAAGGGTGTTTTTTCTTTCACCAAAGCTGTGCTACGTATGCGGAAACACTTGACATCCACCAATAAGATTGTCGCAGCATAGGAGCGTTGAAAATTTTCGGATTAAATCCCGATTCATTCCAAACAGCTTGTTTTTTCCGGATTTTTTCGAAAAAATAAATGAAAGTTTCCACTATAATTTTCAACTCTAAACTAATGCGAATTAGATCTAATTTTCACTTTTACCTGTATAACGCGATGTCATGGAAGAAAATTCAATTGAAATAGATGGCAAGGAGTGACAGTGACATTGATTATTTCTGTAAAACCCGAAAAAACCGAAAAAAAAATTTTTTTCATATATTCCCAAAAAAAACCATTTGATTTTTTCCGACTTTTTCAACCCTAGCATATCTTGCAAGTGGAATTGGTGAATGGAATATGAAACGCATACACATTCTACGTGCATGTCATAACATTTTTTGAAAGGTATCCACCGTATGCATGTGCAACGTGTACGCGTGTGTGGCTTGCGTGTTGTAGCGTATGTAAATATATAATTAGATGGCACACAGCTTGCGTTGCGTGCACGTGCACGTGACTAGCAAAAAGTATGCCATCTAGTGTGGCATTTCATACGCTACAACCCGCACGCCATGCACCTGCACTCACTGTGGCTCGGCCTTAATTGTTTACCATCAGGAACTGTCTGTTTTTGCCCCTTAAACAAAAAACATAAGAGACAATAAAAGCGCAACCAATACACCAATAAGGTAAAACGCACGGCTGCTACGCAGCGGTCGTAGGTTCAATCCCTGGCTCGTACCAATGAGTTTCTCAAAAAAACGTTTGTACGAAATATAATTTGATATTTGATTATTTGATTTGATACAAGTGCTTTACGGTGAAGGAAAACATCGTGAGGAAACCTGCATACACCTGCGAAGAAAATCATGCATGTGAAGTCCCCAACAAGTACTAGGCCAGCGTTGTCACCACGCAAAATAGGCAAGTTTGATGTCGAGTTGCGGAAAATGGCAAGAATACAACAACATACCAATAAGGTTACCAAAGAGTCCAGAGAATAGTAAACACTCCAGCCACATCCGATAACCCCTAAATGTTTAACCTCAAGTCATTCCGTATTTTATGTTTGCACCACATCATTTATGGACGTGTCCGCCGGGCCGGCGGGACCATAACGACCGAAACTTAGATTTGTGAAGTCGCCGAACATTTATTATTTAACGCCTCGGCCGTCCTGACCTGGCATCGTCCTGGTTGTGAATGATAATTGCGTTTGGTTAACGAGTTTTTTGATCTAGGTTGTATTGTCAGCCTAGTTGGTAGTGAACCTGCCTAAGAAGCTGGAGGTTCAGGGTTCGAATCGCGGCGAGGGCATTATTTTGTGTATTTATTTATCACAAATATTTGCTCCTTGGTCATGGCTGTCTATGTATTAAGTATCTATCTGTTATATACAGGGTGGTCCAAACCTTGACGTCAAAAAAAACTTTTTTAGGTTCCCTACGTCATGGGCTATCAGAATATACCCCATGTATGTTAGCCGATTTTTTGTAGTTTTCGAGTTATGAATTTTTGAAAATTTTTTTTCGAGAGATTCTGGAGCGAAGAAATTTATTGATAAAAAAAAACTATTGGGTATTTTTAATATTTTCTTTTTGTAAAAGTATAACTACAGATAAAGCATTTACTGACAAAAAAATTAGCGTCCTCACTTTGATACAAGTAGGATAAAAAATACTAAATTCAAAATTTTACGTTAAAAATGCATCAAAATAGCATTAATGTACGTAAATAAAAAATAAAACATATCTCAAGGATTTTTGGTAATGTAAACACTGCCCTAGACCTTAAACCTTCGTAAAAGCAAAAAAAAAGTGATACTTAATAATGAGGATTTTTCGGAGTAGTCGGTCAAATAAACTTAAAAAAGCTTAAAATTTTAAAGTAGTAAAAAAATACTTGAATAACTACACAAATTGAGTTTTCGTGGTATTTTCTGTCTTTGGTTATTGATAAGAACAACAAAACAGACGAAATTTAACTTTATTATTAAATTAAAAATTTAGAAGTTTATTTGACCGACTGCTCCGAAAAATCCTCCTTATTAAGAATCACTTTTTTTTACTTTTACGAAGGTTTAAGGTCTAGGGCAGTGTTTACATTACCAAAAATCCTTAGGATATGTTTTATTTTTTTTTATTTACGTACATTAATGTTATTTTGATGCGTTTTTAGCGTAAAATTTTGATTTTGGTATTTTTTATCCTACTTGTATCAAAGTGAGGACGCTAATTTTTTTGTCAGTAAATGCTTTATTTGTAGTAATACTTTTACAAAAAGAAACTAGTTAAAAAACTAAACAGTTTTTTTTTATTAATAAATTTCTTCATTCCAGAATTTCTCAAAAAAAAAATTTAAAAATGGTCCCGTTTGCACAAAGTTGGGGTCTGATGATGGGATCTTGGAGAAATCGAGGGATCTCTTCAAATGTTATAGGTAAGTACATGTATGGCGCTTTTGGTAATTTTCATTCAATTACAAGAATTTGCATTCAGAAAGTAGGATTTGAGGAAACCAATGATGGAAACACATCGGGTATCTTGAAGATATCGGTTGAAGTCGGTTTTTTTTTTATTTTAATTTGGTTATTATACATACATATCTTCGATAGTGCGATATATACACAACACCCGTACATTGGATGCCATTTTGTAATCGTATACGATAAGCGATAAGTCACGAGTTCTTACTGGTTCTTCTCAGGAACGGTGTAGGGTTTGAACCAGTAGTAGATTTTTTCTCTCTCTTGATAATGTCAGACGATTCGAAAATGCTTATTAAGAAGCTCACTTGAATAAAGAATAGTTTAACTTTGACTTTGACACGTGACCATAATAATGTATGGAAATACCCACGTGACTTTTCGTACGAATCTCTCATTCTCATACATTTATTGCCTACTTATCGCTTATCGTATACGATTGCAGAATGGCATCTTGGCTAGGCCAGCTTGACAGAATTTTACGTGTCTTTCTTTCTTTCCGGATGATTTATACAATATTACATAATTTTTCATCTCGGCGTGGGAAGTACATTCACCACAAAGCTATTACGCTTACAAATTTACATCAGGAGTATTTAATCAAGATGAAAGCTTCTAAAAGGTCATGGCTTGAGTTGGAAATATTCGAACACAGTTAATACAGTCAACTGAATTATTCGGCTTATACTTACATACTTATTCGGTATACAATTATTATACAGATTAGAAGTTTAAGGTAAAACACTTGATTGACTCTAGGAAAGAATTTCATATTTTTGCCAATCTTTTACACCGACATTTTTTTTAGAACTATAACTCACGTATTATAACTCACGTAAGTCGATAATTTTTCGACATGTTTCGATTCACTTAGAGGATCCTCTTCATGGAGTACCCGCGACAAAAGCCCGACGTGTAGATTAGATGGGAAAGTCCCCACACGCCCTTTGTAAGACATCACTAGCAAGACGAGTATACTTTGTGCCAACACTAACGCAGAACACATCTAACGTGCTTCGATCTTCAATTCAAACATATAAACTAGGCAATGACCCCACAACCGTTATGGTGCCGTTTCCGGGCGATAATCGCACAACATCCGGAAAAGGATCGCGATTTCAGAAACCTCCATAGCTTCTCAATAAAGGTTATCCCTTGTTGTAGCCGTTTACCTACTTCGCTATTCGTGTCCACGTATTTGCCATTTGCATCAAAAAGACGGTTTTTTATACGTCCCTGTAATATAATAACCAACATGAAGTGTGTTTTTAGGGTTCCGTAGCCAAAATGGCAAAAACGGAACCCTTATAGATTCGTCATGTCCGTCTGTCCGTCTGTCCGTCTGTCACAGCCAATTTACTCGGAAACCATAAATGCTACAGTAACGAAATTTGGTAAGGATATGTGTTGTATAAACCGCCACAGGATTTTGATACTAAATTGTAAAAAAAACCATTGGGGTGGGGGCCCTCCATACATGTAACTGAGGGATAGAATTTTTTTTTTAGTTATACATAAGCGTGTGGGGTACTAATAGAAAGGTCTTTAAAAATGACATGAAGGTTTATACATCACATTTTTATTTAAGCAAATTGTTTTTGAGATATCAGGTCTCAAAGTCTGAAAAATGTGTCCCCCCCCTCTATTTTTTAAACTACGCGATATAAAATTCTGAAAAAAATATATGTTATGCACATTAATAAACTCTATCAACGATTTTTGGTTTGATAAAATTATCTCCTATAGTTTTTGAGGTAGGCTGATTTAACTGTATTTTTTTAATAATAAATTGATAATGGTACGGAACCCTTTGCGCGCGAGTCCGACTCGCACTTGGCCGGTTTTTTCTTACTTACATTGCAAGTAATCACATCTAAAATAGATCAACACAATATTTAAAGTTTCCATTTATTTTCATCTGTGAAAAAATACGATTTGAAAGTGACTTGACACGGATTTCATAGCTTCAAAACTGTTCAGTGATGCCATTTAAATAAATTTATACGTATTTAATAATAATCGTTTAAAAATCATGTAATATTTGTACCGTAGACATCAAGAATACTTTTTATTTTAATAATAAGTCTCCCTCTCTCGACAAAAAAAAATGCTGTGCCTCACAGGGTTATAATGTCTCTGTAACTTACTGTGTAACACCTTGTAAATTGTAAACCACATTATGAGTGCAATAAAGATTGAATATTGAGTAATCCGATGAGCGGTAAAATAATCCTGAAAAAATCCCGTTTCATTCTAAACGAATCGCTTTTATTTTCGAAATTTATTTCTTTGCTTTCTCTTTCGCTTGATTTTTTAAGATCGATAAGGAAGCATAATTATATCTTACATAGATTTAAACACTCATACAAAAGTGTCGAATAGTAGTAATTATTTTTGTGGCTTTTTCTAATTTTTAAGGTGTTTTTCACAAATAATAACGGCTATTTAAGCTATTTAAAACGTTAAATGTAATAAATATAATTTAGTTTTACACGAAATGACAAAATTGCCGTTATTAATTACTTCAATTTGAAGAGCTGATTCACATTATTCCTTTAATTTGGATAATATATCCTAAAGCCAAAAAATACAAAAACATAAACCCAAAAAATACAAAAAATACAAAAATGAATAAATAACTTGTCAATTTTTAAGTACCTACCTAACTTGTGGGGCATTGAATTGTTAGTTGTTTATAGAGTTCGAAAAACGTATTACTGTTCACGACTCATGTTTCACCCTGTATATTTCGATTGTAGTAGTAGTGCGAATGTACATTATCTTAATTTGAACACTTTACAATACAAGTAGCTTGTTTGACATCACGCTACCCACCAAGATTTGAGGTTGCATCATTGTTACCTTTCAAATTTGTAAACCTAATGTAACGCGATACAATTTCAGTACGCAATGAACATTCGTCACGGCTCTCGGTTGACAATCGATCAAATGTGGCGCCATCTGTCAGCCATATTGCGCTTTTTGCTGTCCCTCCTGATATATGGCAGAGATAAAAGGGACCTGTATTACTATGAGCTGCCAGCGTGAGCTTACTGTATCGAACGCGTAATTTACTTTCCTTCTCACTCGCACCAATATGCGAGGACGAGCGGAAGAACAGAATAACGTTCACGTTTCTTTAAGCGATCAGAAGGCGATCGAGGTGTTGCCTCTCCGTTGCACTTGTGAATTCGTATATACGCGTGACAGAGATGTATGTCGATCGTTGTCCGTAGTAGCCCTCCGTGGGAAAGACCTTGGCACATTACCAGGTTTTGTACGAAGATTTTTTTTCTTTATATATAGTTAGTAATGTAACTCAGTTAAAAATAATACCTTACCCAATACGTACCTACATACAAAGTTTAACAAGAATATTGGTAATCCATTTAAGGGACCATTCAGCTTTATAATCTGACTAGAGAAAACAAGTGAATTTTTTTTCGAAAAAACTTGATTTTGTATGTGACCGGTCGCCCGAAAAGGCCAACGCAATTTTCAATTGAATCATCATCAGCCTATCTCTGTCCACAGCTGGATTTACACCTCTCCTAATTCCCTTATTAACTATGTGTAGCATAGACTTATTAGGAGGTAGATGCCCATAATCACCACGCCGCTGGGTAAGCGGATTAGCGATCGCAGTAGTATGTCCACTATGATGACGCTGCTGCCCGTCATCAATTTTATATCAAAGAATGGTCAGTGACACGACACTTCAATCCCTTAGTCGACTCTTACGACACCCGTGGGAAAAGTTTTTTTTTTTTTTATACCACGTCGGTGGCAAACAAGCATACGGCCCGCCTGATGGAAAGCAGTCACCGTAGCCTATGGGCGCCTGCAACCTCAGGGTGTCACATGCGCGTTGCCGACCCAATAAAAATAACGTTGGCACAACAAAGTGGTTCCACTCCACCTGATCGTATGTGCAAAGTAGAGCCCAAATCGCGGCGGCAACGAACAGGAGACAATCAGTAACTTGTTAGTTGCCACCGCCTTGCTGGCCCGCTAGATGCTGGTAAATACACCGGCTGACCCCG
>JALPQI010022567.1:0-24187 GCA_025490895.1 Thaumatotibia leucotreta
ATTGAAACACTCTTTATAGCGATACGCCATTCTCTATTACGAAGAAATGTGTGAAATAATTTTAGACAGTAAATATTTACTATCGGTAACAAGACTTTGAAGCTTCGAAACATCCTAGGTCGGTCTAGCTTTTGTTATTCTTTAATTGCTTTGAACACATGTAGCCATTGTTTTCTCGAAAGTGATGGGCTTCGACCAAGCATACTTGGTACCATCGTAATCTAGTAACTGGAGTTCGAGGCCAAAGAATCTACGAAAATATTGCCACACCAATGAAATGTTCTTACAATAGTAAATCCTTATTTTCTGAAAACAGACGTTGAGATATGTTATTTATTGGTAATTTTAATTATTTAATTTATAGAAACAATATTACTTACTTATTTTCACGTAAATTTAAGATATTTTAATAAAAACGTAATTATCCGCAATTATTAGTAACAAAGTTGGTATTGTGCTGGTATCACCTCAGGTGTTAATAACATTTGGTACAGTAATTTAACTACACATAAATTAAAAGGTAGGTATGGTTTTAATTACTAAGCAGTATAAGTACTATACTATAGTATTACTAAGCAGTTTTTTAAATTATGGGAAAGAAATTTGGAAATGTAAAATGAAAGCATTTTTTGTATTTAATTTTTATTTGTCTTATTCATCACTTATCCTCCTGAGTCCTGGGTAAAAATCGAGTACACTCCCATAAAAGCCGAGAGGCCTTTATGACGCCCAAATAATTTGTAAAAGAAATGCTTAAAATATACCTTTTAGAGTATATAACCCAACTTTGTTACAACAAAAATGTGACAAACTCATTTTAAACCTTAAAATAAGCGACAGTAAGTTCAGGACTCAACACTGATGGTGTTATAAAGGACTCTCGGCTTTTATAGGAGTGTACTCGATTTTTACCCAGGACTCAGGAGGATAAGTGATGAAGAAGACAAATAAAAAATAAAATCCAAAAATGCTTTCATTTTACATTTCCGAATTTTTTTCCCATATTTTTAACGCGTAATAACGCACCCCTGCCTTATTACGGGTTAAAACTGCTTAGTAATAGTATAGTATAGTACTTATACTGCTTAGTAATTTAACCATACCTACTGTCTTAACAAATATGGCACGCTGTCGTATGTGTTCACTGGTAATTCAACTTCTTTTTAAAATAGGCATTGAAACGTTGGCTCTTATCATTTTAAGTTCTTTACAAGAAAATTTTGTCACATCAATGTTAGTTAAGAGAAAAGAAAAGTTTTTAGGTATTTACGTGTTTTTAAGAAAATCCTAGTTGTGACAGCCATATTAAACAAAAAGGCATACAAACATTACACAGGTATATAATGTTTTTATTAGGAATTATTTTAAATAAATAAATTAAACAACAAAAAGGTTGTGGAAACCTGAAAACTTTATTTGACAATGACATAAGAGACTTTGACGGATTTGACATTAACGCATCTGTCGTAGTTTCGTTGGCCTCGAACTCCAATTACTAGATTAGTATCAGTCTTGTTAATTTGGTTGTTTTTTTGTTCTCTCATATAACGATAACTCTCTATAACGACAATAAATGCTCAGTCCCTTGAGTTTCGTTATAAAGAGTTTACACTGTAATTTTAAATATTAAATCTTATTTAGTTTTTATTTACTAAACTTAGGTATAAGCCAATATTAACAATAGGCATGATGACTGGCAAGTCAAATCAGCATCTTTTTTCGAACTGTCAAAACGATCACCACTATGGAATTTTATATGAAATACTCAAAAGTGACGTCACGTTTGAGTACTGCCAAATGACCTACTCTTTAAAGTTTTATTCAATTTATTATATAGAAGTTCTGTACAAAAATTGCTGCAATCTAAATCTTAGTAATAATTTCTTCGTGTATTATGTCGTGCATAATGTTAAATAATTTATTCAAACTACAGTCATTATCCCTATTATAAGATCAATGTTATCATTACGAGTATTTGAATAAATTAATTGAATTGTAAATATAAAAGGTGAAATTTTAATGGATGCTCTCCGTTTTCTCCATGCTTTACATGGCGAATAATTAAATGAAGGGATGTTCCATAGGAAATTGCAATAGGGATGGCAAAGAGTGCCTTTATGGGCTCAAACACCCTACAAAATAGATTAAATAAGAACCACTCTAATCTACATTTTAGTATTAATTTCTTTGTGTATTATGTCGTGTATTTTTTCATAGCTTATTTGAAAGGTCCACGGAAAGAACATGTCTAGTCAATTCAAATTACAGAAGGAAAAACCACCTTACATTTAACAGAATAAGGTGTGAATTTTCCATGATTTTTTTAAGCACTGGTCATGTTTTTTCCGTGGACCCTTCATTTGATGTCCCACTGCTGGACAAAAGCCTGCCCTCTCTTCCTCCAATCGTCCCTATCAAGTGCCTGTTCCCGACGCTTCGTCGTGCATAATGTGAAATAATTTATTTTATCCACAGTCATCATCCCTATTCTCATCCAGCGGACTCTTTTAACTAAAAATGTATGTGATTGCAAGGTTTTAGGTTGGTGTTAGTTAAAACTAAAATTGTGTTCTAAGGCACTGGTCTTATCGCGAGCTACTAAGCTATGAAGTATTAACTATGAACTGTATAAACATGAACAAATGATACGCACTCCCGTGTAAATATAAGAGACACGGCGATACTCGCCCAGCTATCACCGCTGTATAGTATCGCTGTATCTCACTAAGGGTGCGGCTCCACTGATGCGGAGCGGAACGAAGCTGTGGGAGCTCGGTCAATGATACAGCATACAGTGTTTCGAATTCGAATTTGAAGAATGTAATCAATTTTGCACAGCTCTGCTCCGCTCCGCGTCAGTGGAGCCGCACCCTAAACGTGCGTGATTGTATTATCAAACCGGAATCAGAAGGGGATTCGAATGTACTGTTGACACAACAAATGACACAACATTTACCAAGAAAAGAGTTGTTTATAGATGTAGTGAGTAATTAATTAATCTATTGTTTGTAAGTCTCTGCACTTAAACTATGAATATTCGAATATAACGATGAATATAACCTAGATTGACTTTTACACTGTTGCGTCAACAGTACTTTCGAATCCCTTTCTCATCGCGGTTTGATAATAAAATGTGATCGTTTTACGGTAAACGTCCCACTTTGTCGATATGGAGTTATGAGTAGTTCCAAGTACATAGGTACCACAGATCATACGCTATCTTTTGGTGTTCTCATATACCATCAAATACCAAACTGTAAGTAACTATTCATTCCCCACAGCTACCACGTACCCGAGATAAAGATAATCTCCTGCGAGATGATCCGCCCAGGGGCCAAGTCCACTCTCCTCCTGAAGCTGTCCAACCCCACCGGCCACGAGATGGCGCTGCGGCTGATCCCACCTTCAGAGGTGCCTTCTGACGAGCTGGACAAGGATGCCAGCCTCGAGAAGAGCTTGGATAAGAGTCTGAAGATAGAAAAGGTTTGTGATCATTTTGACGCTGATTTTTACATCGTGTCAGTGAAAAAGTACCTTCTCACGGTATTTAAAATTTTGTAGGCTCTAGTACGAGAAGTGTGTCATTTTACGTCAGGTCCAAAACTTCGGAGGGCCATCTGCACTAAAAAACGTCGTACGAGACACGTGCAATAACGAAATTCGTAACTCGTGTCGATTTAAAACACTCCCTATCGGTCGTGTTTTAAAACATCGCCATTCGTTTCGATTTTCATGTTTTTCGCACTTTGTCGTAATGTACTATATTAAAGAACACAAGGTCTTTTTTAAACGGTTTTTATTAACTTCACCGCGTATCAACTGTCGTCGATGCTTCAAATCTTGTGATCGATTTTTCGACCACTTCTACTGCACCGAAATCAATAAAATTTGGAACTCTTATCAGGTCCCCATGACAATGCAATATTATAATATTTATATCCTTGTATCCTCAAAGCCTGATGCTACAGACGTACTGCTTACCTTAACCGAGAGTGTTAGACACGTGAAAATGAAAGTATAGCGTGTTTGGCATAATCAAATACTAACAGCCTGACCTTGACTTCCAACTCCTCACTCCTGATGCTGCAGTACTGCCTACAATAACCGCAAGGTTTATCTTTTATCAGTACGTACATTATTTTAAAGAAGTTCTTTAGATATTAAGTACAAACATGCGAATTTAATACTAACGTCCAACTCCTCAAATCTAATACTCCAGTTACTGCCTGCCACAACGGCTAGGTTTAGCGATATGTAGATTTTGAAGTACTGCATAAGACATTTGGTAGAAACATACGGATTTCATTATCATCATCATCATCATATCAGCCGAAAGACGTTCACTGGTGAATATAGGTTTCCCCCAAAGGTTGCCACAAGGACCGGCCCTGTGCCACCCGCATCTAGCGAGCTTCACCAGGTCATGAGTCCATCTTGTGGAGGGCCTACCCACGCTACGCCTTCCGGTACGTGACCCTCCAGCTGATAGAGTGACAGCGTGAGTGGATCGCGTAGGGCGAGCCGTCGGGCCTGCGGCCCTCCAGCTGATAGAGTGACAGCAGGAGTAGTTCGCGTAGGGCGAGCCGTCGGGCCTGCGGACCTCCAGCTGATAGACTGAAAGCGTAAGTGGTTAGCGTAGGACGAGCTGTTCGGTCCGACTGATAGACTAACAGCGTGAGTGGTTTGCGTAGGGCAGGCTGATAGAGTGACAGCGTGAGTGGATCGCGTAGGGTGAGCCATCGAGCCTGCGGCCCTCCAGCTGATAGAGTGACAGCGTGAGTGGATCGCGTAGGGTGAGCCGTCGGGCCTTCGGCCCTCCAGCTGATAGAGTGACAGCGTGAGTGGTTCGCGTAGCGTAGGGCGAGCCGTCGGGCCTTCGGCCCTCCAGCTGATAAAGTGACAGCGTGAGTGGATCGCGTAGCGTAGGGCGAGCCATCGGGCCTTCGGCCCTCCAGCTGATAAAGTGACAGCGTGAGTGGATCGCGTAGCGTAGGGCGAGCCGTCGGGCCTTCGGCCCTCCAGCTGATAGAGTGACAGCGTGAGTGGTTCGCGTAGCGTAGGGCGAGCCGTCGGGCCTTCGGCCCTCCAGCTGATAGAGTGACAGCGTGAGTGGCTTGCGTAGTGTAGGGCGAGCCGACGGGCCTTCGGCCCTCCAGCTGATAGAGTGACAGCGTGAGTGGTTCGCGTAGCGTAGGGCGAGCCCTGATCGAGTGGCAGGCTGACAGCGTGAGTGGTTCGCGTAAGGCGAGCCGTAGGGCCTGCGGCCCTCCAGCTGATGGTCGACTGACAGTATGTGTTTATATTTTATAGTCTCGAAATTTGACTTGTATAATGTGTACAATATAAAAATTTTAACTTGATTTTCTCAATAAACGAAATTGATTGATATATTCCTTATTGTCAGATCTCTGTTATTTAAGGTATTGTTTTAATAATACACGGCCATTTGAGACACTTTGGGCATTCAAGCTGACATTTTTTTAGTGTCGGATTTCTAAAAATATCTATTCAGCAGGGATTCCCTCTCGTTACACATAAAATAATGATCATTACGTTTACATATGTCCATATGTGTCGTGATTAAAGCGCGAGGGTTAAACGCTAGCTTGCATAATTGTATTGCATATTACAAACAACATCTTTGATCCAGAATAAGTAGGTATATAGTATCGGCATCGGCAATTAACTTAACAATGGTACTATAAACTTGAAAATGAAATAAGTAAAAAAAGTTTTAAGTTAAACGGTTTTTATTGCACCAAAAACTAGAAAATAAAAATTAGTTGTAACTAACCGTAGATGCTACTTTCTGTACATTAGTCACGTGAAACTATTATCACTGTAGTCTTCCCAAGTCGGATGCTGAAAACCACGTTTAGCCTCTATGTCAGTGGATTAAGCGTTACTTAATCGGAAACTTTTACCAAACTAAAATAAAAACGTGGGGCGTTATTATAAAGAAACATACATGTTCAAAAAATGTAATTGTAGCTTTAATTTTACAATTAATCATCCATCTGTTCCAACACTTCTACGGAGGTAGTAAATAACTTTTATCAAGGCCAGAACAAAACTTATTACACTATTGCTGTCTTGATTTCTATGTGTGTTCTTAAATGACTATAGTGACTTCAACACAACTGTGTACGCCCCACGTTTTTATTTCAGTTTGGTAAAAGTTTCAGATTAAGTAACGCTTAATCCACTGACATAGAGGCTAAACGTGGTTTTCAGCATCCGACTTGGGAAGACTACAGTGATAATAGTTTCACGTGACTAATGTACAGAAAGTAGCATCTACGGTTAGTTACAACTAATTTTTATTTTCTAGTTTTTGGTGCAATAAAAACCGTTTAACTTAAAACTTTTTTTACTTATTTTATTAAGAGTCATGACAAGGTACCTTTCCAAGGTACATAACAGGCCTATTTCATCAAAATTACAAGTGTGATAAATGTAAAATATCACTGTTACTGACGTCATAGGCCTCCGTAGGCTACGGCTACCGCTTACTATCGGACGGTCCATGTGCTTGTTTGCCACCAACATAAAATTATTACTAATAAGTTCGGCTAGTGTCGGAATTTACAATTATCGTATTTTTGACATCCACACATAGATAATTTCTGACACTTATTCGATCCATTAGCTCTGATGAATCGATCTATACAATCAATTGGTTTTTTAAATCATAAAGATACAGGTCGGCTGTAATTTTACGCTATAGATTTTTCAAATTAGGAGGAGGTTCTCAATTCAACTGTATGTTTTTTAATGTTTGTTACCTCAGAACTTCCGACTGGGTAAACCAATTTTGATGATTCTTTTTTTATTTGAAAGCTTATGTTTACGGTTTGGTCTGCGACTGCGACCATATATAACATAGACGTCTAACGCCAGCTCAAAAATGCCCCTAAAAACAGTTGTTTAATTGTGCCAAGATGGGCAGGACATAGCATATTTCGTAACACCGCGCATATTTTGGCGCAACATCTTAGACAAATATTTGTAGAATATGGCCAGTTAAAACTTTGATGGACCAATCACAACAAATTTTAAATGGCGGTTTAAGTTTTTATAGTTTGACATTGAAATTTATTACCTTGATGTATTGAAGAAGGGGTGACACTTGTCAACTAAAATTCAGGACCGTTTTTGAAAGGAAATTTAGTATGGCGTACGGCTTCCATGTTTTATTTGTTCGTAGGTTTGTTCGATTTTAATTTGGTCCAGGGTGCTTAGACAAGTTGCCAACCGCTAACGCTTTTTTGTCGCACTAATATGAAAGAGTGACAGAGAGGGAAAATTACGATACGCAACTAAGCGCTAGCGATTGGCAACTTGGCTAAGCATCCAGTTCTGACAATGGCACCCATGAGAAAACCAAAGAAGTCTTAAATTTGCACTAAGCATGACGACAAATGGTGGAATCATATCACGCCAACCTATTTCGACAATTGCTTTTTTAACCGACTTCAAAAAAATGGTCGCGTTGGCACTAAGTCGGAGTGTGACGATGGGATCTTGGAGAAATCGTTTCGGATTCGGATAAAGTTTTAATTTGGTGATTATGTGTACATAACTATAACACTTTCCCCGTCGTGCCTTTCTACCAGGAACTTAGTTTTTTTTAATTTCCAGCAAGAGCCAAGTTGGAACCCTGTCGAGCCGCCCGCCGTGGTGACGCACGTGACGCCGCCCGAAGTGACGCTGACGCTGTCGCCGCGGGACGACGCGGCCGAGTACGACGATGACGCACGACACGAGCCGAGCCAGTGAGTGACACATCATCACCAAAATCATTTTTCTCTCTCGCCATGCCCATGGCAAATCTTCCTTCAACAGCCTCTCATCACCGTCCCCAAACGACGGTGCAACGACCGTCCCACCCTTGTGGGATGCGACCCGGCCACAGCTGCAGTAGCGGAAACGCGGGAGCAGCCACACATACTCCAGGAGGAGTATCGTTTGTATATTCAGTTCAGTGAGTGACTACTACTATTTTAACTCTTACAATGTCCAAAATACTGGACATCTTTGACCCACTTTTTGTATTTTTTCCGAAACAGAATAGGCATGAATCACGATGAATGGCAAATCAAATCAACATCTTTTGAATGAATGAATTTTTTCGAATTGTTAAAACGATCGCCACTATGAAGATTTATATGAAATAAACAAAAGTGACGTTACGTTTGTATACCTACTGCCAAATGAGGGATTCTTTTTTGAAGTTCTTTCCAATTTATTAAATAGAAGTTCTGTATAAAAATGCTGTAATCTACATTTTAGTATTTTACTCTGTTTGGTTAGTCCTGAATTCGAGCTAGTATGCCTCTTACCGACCGTGATGCATACAATGTTTTCTATTGTATGAAAAAGTTTGGTCAACCGACAAGTGCAGTAGCAGTAGATAAGAAAACATATTTTCTGAACTGTACTTCTTTTTTAATTTCCTCAAAGTCGGAATGAAAAGTAGAGTGCTTACTAGGGTGGGTCACTGATGTATGAAGAAAAAAAAAGTATTTGTTTTTTACTAGTAACAGTTGTCAATAGTTCCGTAATTAGGTCGACAAAGAGTGTGCAAAATTATTTGGCCATCGGAATTAATTTTCTGCCTCCGGATGTAATTGAAAGATTTCATAGAAACTTCAGTACATTTTGTACTGACCACAGTTGATATCTATGTTTTTACTTTTTATTTCAACTTGAGCTATGTTTGAGTATTGTGTTTACCTGGAAATAGATTTTCTATAGTTGTGGAGCCAAAAGAGACGAAAAAAAAGTCGAAAATAATAACTTTTTTTTTTAAGTTCCATACATTTTAAGAAAATTACTAATCAAATCCGGAGGCAGAAAAACTTAAATTAAAAATATAATAAAAATAAGAGTGATAATCAAATATCAAATGGCACCGTTTTGTAACTATTATCTTCAAAAAATCGAAAATTTTGAAAAATGACCCACCCTAGTGCTTACCACGGGGGAAAAAAAGGAATCCATTTCACCTTCGAAGCTTTCGCGCTCTCTCTACGGTCGAGCGCAAAAATATCTCAGGTTAAATGGGTTCCTTTCCGCCCTTGGTTAACAATCTATTAACTACAGTCATCTCTATTAGGAGATGTCAGTTGACTAAAACAGGTTGGACGACGTCTCGTCTTAATGAATTGACAATTTATTTTCCAGCATCATCCTATGGCGCAAGTCCAACAAACTGGCGCTCCGCCTCTCGCTAACAACAGAACCGTCCGCCACCGAGGGCTCCACCGCCCGGAGCGCCGTCGGCGTGGAGTACTCCTACAGGAACACCGTGCCGCAGCCCGGGGCGCCGCAGAACAGGGACCACACCTTGTACACTACGCTGTACTTGGACCTCGGTACTGTGGGCTCCGCTGGCCTTTAGAGTGACGCTAAGAAGACAACAGATGGAAAATACGCAGCAGCTACTTCATAAATGCCTCATCACTAACAGGATTTCACTTTAGAATCACTCACTACGTTCAGGATTCAACGAACACCCTCGCCGAAAACATAATTTTTAGTGCAGATGGTGACTTTTTTAGGCTCTAGTGCGAGAAGTGTGTCATTTTACGTCAGGTCTAAAACTTAGGAGGACCATCTGCACTAAAAAACGTCGTACGAAACACGTGCAAAAAGGAAATTCGCAACTCGTGTCGATTTAAAACACTCCCATGTCGGTCGTGTTAAAACATCGCCATCCGCTTCGAATTTCATGTTTTTCGCACTTGTGTCGTAATGTACTATTCGATCCCTTGCGACACAATCTACTATTCTCATTCCCCAGCATCATCCTATGGCGCAAGTCCAACAAACTGGCGCTCCGCCTCTCGCTAACAACAGAACCGTCCGCCACCGAGGGCTCCACCGCCCGGAGCGCCGTCGGCGTGGAGTACTCCTACAGGAACACCGTGCCGCAGCCCGGGGCGCCGCAGAACAGGGACCACACCTTGTACACTACGCTGTACTTGGACCTCGGTACTGTGGGCTCCGCTGGCCTTTAGGGTGACGCTAAGAAGACAACAGATGGAAAATACGCAGCGGCTACTTTACAAATGCCTCATCACTATCAGGATTTCACTTTGGAATCCCTCGCTACGTTCAGAATTCCATGAACGCCCTCGCTGAAATCATACTTTCGATCCCTTGGACACAATCTACTAATCTACTGGATCTCGGTACTGTGGGCTCCGCTGGGCTTTAGAGTGACACAAAAAAAAAAACAACAGATGGAAAAACGCAGCAGCTACTTCATAAATGCCTCATCACTATCAGGATTTCACATTAGAATCCCTCACTACGTTCGGGGTTCAACGAACGCTCTCGCCGTAAACATCGCCATCACTAACAGGATTTCACTTTAGAATCACTCACTACGTTCGGGATTCAACGAACACCCTCGCCGAAAACATAATTTTTAGAGCAGATGTTGCCTTTTTAGGCTCTAGTGCGAGAAGTGTGTCATTTTACGTCTGGTCCAAAACTTAGGAGGGCCATCTGCACTGGAAAACGTCGTACGAGACACGTGCAAAAACAAAATTCGCAACTCGTGTCGATTTAAAACACTCCCTATCGGTCGTGTTAAAACATCGCCATCCGCTTCGAATTTCATGTTTTTCGCACTTGTGTCGATATACTATTCGATCCCTTGCGACACAATCTACTATTATTCTCATTCCCCAGCATCATCCTATGGCGCAAGTCCAACAAACTTCATAAATGCCTCATCGCTATTAGGATTTCACTTTAGAATCACTCACTACGTTCAGGATTCTATGAACGCCTTCGCCGAACATAATTTCGATTCCTTGCGACACAATCTACTATTATTCCCATTCCCCAGCATCATCCTATGGCGCAAGTCCAACAAACTGGCGCTCCGCCTCTCGCTAACAACAGAACCGTCCGCCACCGAGGGCTCCACCGCCCGGAGCGCCGTCGGCGTGGAGTACTCCTACAGGAACACCGTGCCGCAGCCCGGGGCGCCGCAGAACAGGGACCACACCTTGTACACTACGCTGTACTTGGACCTCGGTACTGTGGGCTCCGCTGGCCTTTAGGGTGACGCTAAGAAGACAACAGATGGAAAATACGCAGCGTCTACTTTACAAATGCCTCATCACTATCAAGATTTCACTTTAGACTCCCTCACTACGATCAGGATTCCATGAACGCCCTCGCTGAAATCATACTTTCGATCCCTTGGACACAATCTACTAATCTACTGAATCTCGGTACTGTGGGCTCCGCTGGGCTTTAGAGTGACGCTAAAAAGACAACAGATGGAAAAACCGCAGCGGCTACTTCATAAATGCCTCGTCACTAAAAGTATGTCACTTTAGAATCCCTCACTACGTTCGGGATTCAACGAACGCCCTCGCCGAAAACATAATTTTTAGTACAGATGGTGTCTTTTTTAGGCTCTAGTGCGAGAAGTGTGTCCTTTTACGTCAGGCCCAAAACTTTGGAGGGACATCTGTACTAAAAAACGTCATACGAGACACGTGCAAAAACGAAATTCGCAACTCGTGTCGATTTAAAACACTCCCTGTCGGTCGTGTTAAAACATCGCCATCCGCTTCGAATTTCATGTTTTTCGCACTTGTGTCGTAATGTACTATTCGATCCCTTGCGACACAATCTACTATTATTCCCATTCCCCAGCATCATCCTATGGCGCAAGTCCAACAAACTGGCGCTCCGCCTCTCGCTAACAACAGAACCGTCCGCCACCGAGGGCTCCACCGCCCGGAGCGCCGTCGGCGTGGAGTACTCCTACAGGAACACCGTGCCGCAGCCCGGGGCGCCGCAGAACAGGGACCACACCTTGTACACTACGCTGTACTTGGACCTCGGTACTGTGGGCTCCGCTGGCCTTTAGGGTGACGCTAAGAAGACAACAGATGGAAAATACGCAGCGGCTACTTCATAAATGCCTCATCACTATCACACTGAAAAAAATATTTACCAAAGTGACTTAAGTTGGCTATATTACGAGGAAACTTTGAAATATGTAACAAATCCTTGCTATCAAATTTACAAAACTAAAAAGGTTGAATTCAATACCAGAGTTCTGGTTGAATCAACAAAGACCATTGTACATTATACCAAACAACTGGTGAAATCAACAAAAAACTGGTGTAATCAACCAAATTAATTTAGTAGAATGCCAACATAAAAAGTTTGGTAAAATCAATAAAAATTTTGTGATAGGACCCAATCAACCTTAATTTCCGGTTAGAATTACGCAAGATCTGATAAGTCCAACTAAGCATTTTTTTCAGTGCAGGATTTCACTTTAGAATCCCTCACTACGTTCAGGATTCCATGAACGCCCTCGCCGAAAACATAATTTCGATCCCTTGCGACACAATCTACTATTATTCTCATTCCCCAGCATCATCCTATGGCGCAAGTCCAACAAACTGGCGCTCCGCCTCTCGCTAACAACAGAACCGTCCGCCACCGAGGGCTCCACCGCCCGGAGCGCCGTCGGCGTGGAGTACTCCTACAGGAACACCGTGCCGCAGCCCGGGGCGCCGCAGAACAGGGACCACACCTTGTACACTACGCTGTACTTGGACCTCGGTACTGTGGGCTCCGCTGGCCTTTAGAGTGACGCTAAGAAGACAACAGATGGAGAAACGCAGCGGCTACTTTACAAATGCCTCATCACTATCAGGATTTCACATTAGAATCCCTCACTACGTTCGGGATTCAACGAACACCCTCGCCGAAAACATAATTTTTAGAGCAGATGGTGCCTTTTTTAGGCTCTAGTGTGTCATTTTACGTCAGGTCCAAAACTTAGGAGGGCCATCTGCACTGGAAAACGTTGTACGAGACACGTGCAAAAAGGAAATTCGTAACTCGTGTCGATGTAAAACACTCCCTGTCGGTCGTGTTAAAACATCGCCATCCGCTTCGAATTTCATGTTTTTCGCACTTGTCGTAATGTACTATTCGATCCCTTGCGACACAATCTACTATTATTCTCATTCCCCAGCATCATCCTATGGCGCAAGTCCAACAAACTGGCGCTCCGCCTCTCGCTAACAACAGAACCGTCCGCCACCGAGGGCTCCACCGCCCGGAGCGCCGTCGGCGTGGAGTACTCCTACAGGAACACCGTGCCGCAGCCCGGGGCGCCGCAGAACAGGGACCACACCTTGTACACTACGCTGTACTTGGACCTCGGTACTGTGGGCTCCGCTGGCCTTTAGAGTGACGCTAAAAAGACAACAGATGGAAAAACGCAGCAGCTACTTCACAAATGCCCCATCACTATCAGGATTTCACTTTAGAATCCCTCACTACGTTCAGAATTCCATGAACGCCCTCGCTGAAATCATACTTTCGATCACACAATCTACTAATCTACTGGATCTCGGTACTGTGGGCTCCGCTGGACTTTAGGGTGACGCTAAAAAGACAACAGATGGAAAAACGCAGCAGCTACTTCATAAAGGCCTCATCACTATCAGGATTTCACTTTAGAATCCCTCGCTACGTTCAGGATTCCATGAACGCCCTCGCTGAAATCATACTTTCGATCACACAATCTACTAATCTACTGGATCTCGGTACTGTGGGCTCCGCTGGACTTTAGAGTGACGCAAAAAAGACAACAGATGGAAAAACGCAGCGGCTACTTTACAAATGCCTCATCCCTATCAGGATTTCACTTTAGAATCCCTCACTATGTTCAGGATTCCATGAGCGCCCTCGCTGAAATCATACTTTCGATCACACAATCTACTTATCTACTGGACCTCGGTACTGTGGGCTCCGCTGGGCTTTAGAGTGAAGCTAAGAAGACTACAGATGGAAAAACGCAGCAGCTACTTCATAAATGCCTCGTCACTATCAGGATTTCACTTTAGAATCCCTCACTACGTTCGGGATTCAACGAACGCCCTCGCCGAACATAATTTCGATCCCTTGCGACACAATCTATTATTCTCATTTCCCAGCATCCTATGGCGCAAGTCCAACAAACTGGCGCTCCGCCTCTCGCTAACAACAGAACCGTCCGCCACCGAGGGCTCCACCGCCCGGAGCGCCGTCGGCGTGGAGTACTCCTACAGGAACACCGTGCCGCAGCCCGGGGCGCCGCAGAACAGGGACCACACCTTGTACACTACGCTGTACTTGGACCTCGGTACTGTGGGCTCCGCTGGACTTTAGGGTGACGCTAAGAAGACTACAGATGGAAAATACGCAGCGGCTACTTGACAAATGTCTCGTCACTATCAGGATTTCACTTTAGAATCCCTCGCTACGTTCAGGATTCCATGTACGCCCTCGCTGAAATCATACTTTCGATCCCTTGGACACAATCTACTAATCTATTGGATCTCGGTACTGTGGGCTCCGCTGGGCTTTTAGAGTGACGCTAAGAAGTCAACAGATGGAAAATACGCGGCGGCTACTTCTCAAATGCCTCATCACTATCAGGATTTCACTTTAGAATCCCTCGCTACGTTCGGGATTCAAAGAACGCCCTCGCCGAATACATAATTTCAAAGTCAAAGTCAAATAATTCTTTATTCAAATTGGAATAGCAACAAACTCTTTTGAATCGTCTAGATATGAAAACTACTTCCGTTTCGATCCCTTGGACACAATCTACTATTATTCTCATTCCCCAGCATCATCCTATGGCGCAAGTCCAACAAACTGGCGCTCCGCCTCTCGCTAACAACAGAACCGTCCGCCACCGAGGGCTCCACCGCCCGGAGCGCCGTCGGCGTGGAGTACTCCTACAGGAACACCGTGCCGCAGCCCGGGGCGCCGCAGAACAGGGACCACACCTTGTACACTACGCTGTACTTGGACCTCGGTACTGTGGGCTCCGCTGGACTTTAGGGTGACGCTAAGAAGACAACAGATGGAAAAACGCAGCGGCTACTTCATAAATGCCTCATCACTATCAGGATTTCACTTTAGAATCCCTCACTACGTTCGGGATTCAAAGAACGCCCTCGCCAAAACATAATCTCGATCCCTTGCGACACAATCCACTATTATTCTCATTCCCCAGCATCATCCTATGGCGCAAGTCCAACAAACTTCATAAATGCCTCATCGCTATCAGGATTTCACTTTAGAATCCCTCACTACGTTCGGGATTCAAAGAACGCCCTCGCCGAACATAATTTCGATCCCTTGCGACACAATCTACTATTATTCTCATTCCCCAGCATCATCCTATGGCGCAAGTCCAACAAACTGGCGCTCCGCCTCTCGCTAACAACAGAACCGTCCGCCACCGAGGGCTCCACCGCCCGGAGCGCCGTCGGCGTGGAGTACTCCTACAGGAACACCGTGCCGCAGCCCGGGGCGCCGCAGAACAGGGACCACACCTTGTACACTACGCTGTACTTGGACCTCGGTACTGTGGGCTCCGCTGGGCTTTAGGGTGACGCTAAAAAGACAACAGATGGAAAATACGCAGCAGCTACTTCATAAATGCCTCGTCACTATCAGGATTTCACTTTAGAATCCCTCGCTACGTTCAGAATTCCATGAACGCCCTCGCTGAAATCATACTTTCGATCCCTTGGACACAATCTAGTTATCTACTGGATCTCGGTACTGTGGGCTCCGCTGGACTTTAGGGTGACGCTAAGAAGACAACAGATGGAAAATACGTAGCAGCTACTTCATAAATGCCTCGTCACTAACAGGATTTCACTTTAGAATCCCTCGCTACGTTCAGGATTCCATGTACGCCCTCGCTGAAATCATACTTTCGATCACACAATCTACTTATCTACTGGATCTCGGTACTGTGGGCTCCGCTGGACTTTAGAGTGACGCTAAGAAGACAACAGATGGAAAATACGCAGTAGCTACTTCTCAAATGCCTCATCACTAACAGGATTTCACTTTAGAATCACTCGCTACGTTCGGGATTCAAAGAACGCCCTCGCTGAAATCATACTTTCGATCCCTTAGACACAATCTAGTTATCTACTGGATCTCGGTACTGTGGGCTCCGCTGGACTTTAGAGTGACGCTAAAATGACAACAGATGGAAAATACGCAGCGGCTACTTCATAAATGCCTCATCACTATCACACTGAAAAAAATATTTACCAAAGTGACTTAGGTTGGCTATATTACGAGGAAACTTTCAAATATGTAACAAATCCTTGCTATCAAATTTACAAAACTAAAAAGGTTGAATTCGATACCAGAGTTCTGGTTAAATCAACAAAGACCATTGTACATTATACCAAACAACTGGTGAAATCAACAAAAAACTGGTGTAATCAACCAAATTAATTTAGTAGAATGCCAACATAAAAAGTTTGGTAAAATCAATAAAAAATTTGTGATAGGACCCAATCAACCTTAATTTCCGGTTAGAATTACGCAAGATCTGATAAGTCCAACTAAGCATTTTTTTCAGTGCAGGATTTCACTTTAGAATTCCTCACTACGTTCGGGATTCAACGAACGCCCTCGCCGAGACCATAGTTTCGATCCCTTGCGACACACTCTACTATTACTCTCATTTCCCAGCATCATCCTATGGCGCAAGTCCAACAAACTGGCGCTCCGCCTCTCGCTAACAACAGAACCGTCCGCCACCGAGGGCTCCACCGCCCGGAGCGCCGTCGGCGTGGAGTACTCCTACAGGAACACCGTGCCGCAGCCCGGGGCGCCGCAGAACAGGGACCACACCTTGTACACTACGCTGTACTTGGACCTCGGTACTGTGGGCTCCGCTGGCCTTTAGAGTGACGCTAAGAAGACAACAGATGGAAAATACGCAGCGGCTACTTCTCAAATGCCTCATCATTATCAGGATTTCACTTTAGAATCCCTCGCTACGTTCAGGATTCCATGAACGTCCTCGCTGAAATCATACTTTCGATCCCTTGGACACAATCTACTGAATCTCGGTACTGTGGGCTCCGCTGGGCTTTAGAGTGACGCTAAAAAGACAACAGATGGAAAAACGCAGCGGCTACTTCTCAAATGCCCCATCACTATCAGGATTTCACTTTAGAATCCCTCACTACGTTCGGGATTCTACGAACGCCCTCGCCGAGAACATAATTTTTAGTGCAGATGGTGTCTTTTTTAGGCTCTAGTGCGAGAAGTGTGTCATTTTACGTCAGTTCCAAAACTTAGGAGGGCCATCTGCACTAAAAAACGTCGTACGAGACACGTGCAAAAACGAAATTCGCAACTCGTGTCGATTTAAAACACTCCCTGTCGGTCGTGTTAAAACATCGCCATCCGCTTCGAATTTCATGTTTTTCGCACTTGTGTCGATATACTATTCGATCCCTTGCGACACAATCTACTATTATTCCCATTCCCCAGCATCATCCTATGGCGCAAGTCCAACAAACTGGCGCTCCGCCTCTCGCTAACAACAGAACCGTCCGCCACCGAGGGCTCCACCGCCCGGAGCGCCGTCGGCGTGGAGTACTCCTACAGGAACACCGTGCCGCAGCCCGGGGCGCCGCAGAACAGGGACCACACCTTGTACACTACGCTGTACTTGGACCTCGGTACTGTGGGCTCCGCTGGCCTTTAGGGTGACGCTAAGAAGACAACAGATGGAAAAACGCAGCGGCTACTTCACAAATGTGTCATCACTATCAGGATTTCACATTAGAATCCCTCACTACGTTCAGGATTCCATCAACGCCCTCGCTGAAATCATACTTTCGATCACACAATCTACTTATCTACTGGATCTCGGTACTGTGGGCTCCGCTGGCCTTTAGAGTGACGCTAAGAAGACAACAGATGGAAAAACGCAGCGGCTACTTCTCAAATGCCTCATCACTAACAGGATTTCACTTTAGAATCCCTCACTACGTTCAGGATTCCATGAGCGCCCTCGCTGAAATCATACTTTCGATCACACAATCTACTTATCTACTGGATCTCGGTACTGTGGGCTCCGCTGGACTTTAGGGTGACGCTAAAAAGACAACAGATGGAAAAACGCAGCGGCTACTTCATAAATGCCTCATCACTATCAGGATTTCACTTTAGAATCCCTCACTACGTTCAGGATTCCATGAACGCCCTCGCCGTAAACATAATTTCGATCCCTTGTGACACAATCTACTATTATTCTTATTTTCCAGTATCATCTTATATCACAAGTCCACCAAGCTCGCGTTCCGTCTCGATTCTGAAAGATTCTGTCGTCGAAATAACCGTAGGCGGATCAATGTATCGGGGAATTCGTAGTTGGAGAGTTATGTCGACGAAATGTCTGTATACGAAACGTTATGTCGACGATAAATCCGACGACGAAATGAGATAGGTTGTAGAATCTTTTCAGTGGACCCATGAGCCATGAGGTAAACATGGGTGCAATTGACATAAGCAGTCTCGCTAACGTATTACAAAATGTAGTGCATACTCTTTTGTCATCGTTTTTGTCGCCTAGTTGTTTCATATTGTGTGTTAAATAAATGTATTATCTGGTTTTAGAACGGCGAGTTCTGTCACACTGTAAGCATTGCTATATTGCAATAAATATATATTTTAGTTGACTGCTATATTTTTATACTTTGATATTGAATCAAATACTTGCATGTAGGTGTTTGTTTTTAGGCTTGTGCTTGGGAATATTGAATATGAGATTCAACTTTAAATCAATACTCACTGGAGTTATATTAGAATAATGTTAGAGATAGTTGTAAAATTAAATACATATTGCTACCGCAATATTACAAAGGTTGCACTTTTGTCAACTTGAAATTTCAATATTCTTGACACTTAACAATATTGCTTTACATTTACATTTCTGGATCTGAATCTGGATTAAATTACTTCGAAAATGTAACAATGAAACCATGTAATATTGGGGTAGCAATATAACAAGGTATTGAAAGAAATTATGTCTTATCATAATATTATTGCATTTTATCCTACTAGTATATATAATAGTAGATATCAAAGCTCAACTATAAACAAATCATGTGCCTAAAAATGTATGTATATGCTTGTTGAGAAAATGAAATTACTTGTGGAATTCCATTCTTGTGTTAAACGCTAACTTTTCTTTTTCAAAGTGTATGAGAGAATTTAGTTCATAGATTATTTATTTTTATAGCTTTACATAAAATAAAATAAGAAATTTCTCATTGTTTTTAAATAGTTGGAGCTAGTGTAGTCAAGGGCATAAATATGTCTACAAATATTTTTATTATTTGCAATTTCATAAGGTGAAATTGTGTATATATATTCATGCCAATGACTTAGTTAAGTGCAATTTATTTTTTATCGCATATCTAACTATTGTAATAGAGGGTCTCATAGAGGTTGTCTAGTCAGATAAATGAGAAACGTGTATTGGAATTACACCCAAATAATGTTAGAGATTGTGTTGAAGACAACCTTTATCTGGCACATTATTTAGTAAAGAACTGCTATATGATATTTAAAACTTTTTAAAATTTTATATGCACACTAATACAGATATAACAATGTACCAGTTAACTGTAACCAAATAAAATGTTTTGCATCAATCAACTTGTTTTCTTAGACATATTGGTTGTGAATCTCTGTGTTGACAATGATATTGATAACTAGTTCAATACAACATGTTTTAAAAGGCATTATAATTTATTTTGTATTATCAGCAAGACAGATGGCCAGGAACTTTATTCAACAAGGTTACTTATATATTTATTTCTCATTCGCATCACATACATTTTCTGCTGTAGAAAACACATAAAATAATTTATGTACTTCATTTTGGAAGACAAATTCACCATTTACCTACACATTAATTTGCACCTCATCCCAGTATAAAATAAAAGTTTATTTTTCAAACACATCCTTCAACCTGTTTTTTGGCAGAAAAAATGACATCATTAATGCCAACTCCATCGTAACTGCTCCCAACAACAGATATAGGAAGGTTGTGATCCAGGATATACTTCCTGATCCCATCCACCCTCTCATAGTGGCCTATCACATACTGAGGAATGCATTTCTCTAGAATATTAACATGTGAATCGGTAGGGTTTTCTTGTATCTTTAAAATTGATTGAATTTCCTTCATGGCTATTTCTAAAAGTTCATTTTCCGTCACATTGTCTCCAAATTTCTCTTTGAACCATTTCCCACCCAGCATCACAGTCAAGACTGTGCCTTTCTGGTCCGGCATGCAACATGAATCAAACACAACACCTAGTATTGGGGAGTTTTCAATAGGGGGCACAAGGAACCCAAAAGCTGGCATTATAGGCAGCTCAGTAGCAAAGAACAAGTTGACTATACCCACTGTGACAAATGGTATCTCATTGAGACTTTCTGCCAGCACAGGATGTTGTTTTTCTACTAATTTGGCCAATGAGTGTGCAGGGATTGAAGAATAAACATGATTAGCTCTTAATTGTTCACCAGTTGCATTCTTCAGCACTACAGTACTGGAATCGACAAACTCTATTTCTTCTATTTTGCTATTCATTTGTATATCTACATTGTTAGTCTTCAGGTGGTCGTGGAGGGCCGAGGGGAAGGTCTCCAGCCCTCCTTTTATTGTGTAAACATTCCATTTCTCCTCCTGAGCTTTCTTGGCCAACTCGCTCAACTCTAAATTATCTTCACTATTAGGTTTGAACATAGATTTCATGAACCCTTTTATAACTCCGCCATAGCTCTGCTCCCATTCAAAGAGGGTTTTCATTAAAAACTTAACAGATATCTCCTTGGCATCTCCAGCACATATGCCACAAATCATTGGGGAAATAGCATAGTCCGCTATCTCTTTACCAAATCTTCTTTCAACAAAATTGTATATAGAATCATCTTTCATTTCCTTCAGTGGCTTTTGTTTTAAATCAGTGAATACCGCGTAAATTAAAGGCTTTGAGAAGGGTCGTTTAGTTTGGAAGACACTTTTTAGACTCGAAGGTAGTAAATGCAGGGAATGGTTTACGTAGATCATCCTGTTCTTCGCAGCAGGGTGTTCGGGGGTGATGGGAGAGATGTGCTCGCTTAGACCGAGGTCTTGTATCATGTTTAAAGTGTTTAAGCCGGTTGTGCCTTTCGGGCGTATGGTGCGCGGTCCTTGCTCGAAAACGTAGTCTTTGGTCTTGATGGACTTGATCCAGCCGCCGCAGCAGTTGCTGGCTTCTAGCAAGTACAGCTTTAAAGCATTAGAAGGGAGTAAATTGTTTTTAAGTAGGTAATAACCTGTTGATAGCCCGCCGAGCCCGCCGCCGAGAATTGCTGCCATTATTGTTACTATATATTTACCAGCGTACAAGTCAAACTAGACGATTTTTTTGGGTCCATTCAATTTGTAAGTATGTTTTGAATTTCTTTGATAATTTATCTTTTGCATTTGTTTTGCAATCGTAAATAAATGATAATTTGTTTGTGGCGTGTCACTGTGACTTTGACATTTTGACAGCTGAAAATATTGATGTTTTTTAGATCAGTGTTACCCGTGATTAAACAAATATTTACCCCATTTAGGTATTCGAAATGTTCAAAAATAACACACAAATACATTATTGTATTATTTCCCTCCGTATACAACAAATTAACTACCTATTTGAGAGAAATCATATTTTAAAATATCTGTAATCTAAAACTCTATGCAAGAAATGCGCAGTTCAGATCAGATATTAAACTGGCACAAAGCACAATACTTAATGCGTTTCAATGAAGTCCACGAAGGAAATTCCTTTAAATTTAATGTATTTTAACAATACTTAACAGCGTCTGCATACGTAACAATATCATTAAGATCCTGTGGTGAACCATTGTTCAAATTCATTCGCACGCGACATGCATTTAGAAAGCCCTATTAGTATTGTGCAGGCGCCTAATTTCGCCGATGCAACATGATTGAAAGCACACATACTAGTATAAATTATTCTTTAAGTGTGATCGGAGACTACACTGACTACTTTATTAGTTTTATTACTTTCATAGGAACAATATTCACTCGAGATGGAACTCATTGTAGAAACAAGAACACAAAACCTGTACTGATGTCACCGATGGTAGTATTTAATAGTTATTTATTATACAAGGAGGCAAAATTGTTGTCGTGCCAGTATTGAGACCTGAGCTAGCGAAAGATCCCAAAATTGAGCCACGAGCGTAGCGAGTGGCTTAAAAACTGGAATCTTGAGTAATGCGAAGTTCTCAAGGCACGAGAGTTGAACAAACTTTGCCGCCAAGTGTAATTCAACTTTTATCAGGAAATATGATTACGAATCTCATTCAAACGTAAATCAACTTAAAAAAACATTTAAAACTCAATGTCGAAACGTATCGTAGAGTAGATTTACTCCTGATACTTAAATATAGCCAATGGCTTACAAAGTCACCAATGAGAATGTTTACTACGGTCATACAGATCCACTTATACTAGGCAGTAGTGGGCCATAGCCTTTTAAACTAAAAAAATATATGAATATATAAATATATTAATTATGAAAATAAAAAGCGTTTTTACCCGCTCGTATTTAAGGATAAAATAGCGCTTTACGAGCTAGTAAGGGGAAAAATACTTAATAACCGTTATCTTCGGATATCTTACACATATCGACCTAGTCCCACGGTAAGGTTAATTAACTTTTCCTACAGTAACATTGGGAATTTACCGGGAATATCATATCATATCTCTAATGTTGATCTTGTTTACCTGTCTATACAGGGTGGTCCAAACCTTGACGTCAAAAAATTTTTTTTAGATTCCTCACGTCGTGAGCTATCAGAATATACCCCATGTATGTTAGCCGATTTTTTGTAGTTTTCGAGTTATGAATTTTTGAAAATATTTTTTGAGAAATTCTGAAATGAAGAAATTTATTAATAAAAAAAAAACTGTTGGGTTTTTTAACTAGTTTCTTTTTGTAAAAGTATTACTACAAATAAAGCATTTACCGACAAAAAAATGAGCGTCCTCACTTTAATACAAGTAGGATAAAAAATACCAAATTCAAAATTTTACGCTAAAAACGCATCAAAATAGCATTAATGTACGTAAATAAAAAAACAAAACATATCCCAAGGATTTTTGGTAATGTAAAGACTGCCCTAGACCTTAAACCTTCGTAAAAGCAAAAAAAAAGTGATACTTAATAATGAGGATTTTTCGGAGTAGTCGGTCAAATAAACTTAAAAAAAACTTATAAATTTTTAATTTCAAAATAAAGTGAAATTTCGTCTGTTTTGTTGTTCTTATCAATAAACAAAGACAGAAAATACCACGAAAACTCAATTTGTGTAGGTATTCAAGTCATATTTTACTACTTTAAAATTTTAAGCTTTTTTAAGTTTATTTGACCGACTACTCCGAAAAATCCTCATTATAAAGTATCACTTTTTTTTTGCTTTTACGAAGGTTTAAGGTCTAAGGCAGTCGTTACATTACCAAAAAATCTTGGGATATGTTTTATTTTTTTTATTTACGTACATTAATGCTATTTTGATGCATTTTTAACGTAAAATTTTGAATTTGGTATTTTTTATCCTACTTGTATCAAAGTGAGGACGCAAATTTTTTTGTCAGTAAATGCTTTATTTGTAGTAATACTTTTACAAAAAGAAAATATTTAAAAAATCCAATAGTTTTTTTTTATCAATAAATTTCTTCATTTCAGAATTTCTCATAAAAAAAATTTCAAAAATTCATAACTCGAAAACTACAAAAAATCGGCTAACATACATGGGGTATATTCTGATAGCCCATGACGTAGGGAACCTAAAAAAAAATTTTTGACGTCAAGGTTTGGACCACCCTGTATATTTTATACACCACCCGGAACTATACCATTCGTCAGAGGAAAAGAAAAAAAGTATAAACAAGTATGGCTGACTTTTTATTGGATTTCACGTCTTTGACAGATATCGTGTTTGTTGACACTTTTTTGTTTTCTAATAACGAACAATAGGTATACAGGGTGGACGACGGAACGACGATCCTTCCCGCTACCGACCGAGTCTACCAACCATTATGATGAACTAATATGGGACCAACATCGAAAACGTACATGGAAATAGTAGGTACATTACGACACAAGTGCGAAAAACATGAAATTCGAAACGAGTGGCGATGTTTCAAAACACGACCGAAGGGAGTGTTTTAAATCGACTCGAGTTACAAATTTTCTTTTTGCACGTGTCTCGTACGACGTTTTTTAGTACAGATGGCCCTCCG
>JALPQI010022568.1:0-10721 GCA_025490895.1 Thaumatotibia leucotreta
TGTGTAGGTCATACTGACCAACTTTTACTATGGGGACAAAGTCGAAATTCGCGAAAAAAAAATCAGCTGTTTCATACATTTCGGCCGGCGTAATGCCGCCAATTTGTATGAAACAGCTGATTTTTTTTTCGCGATTTCGACTTTGTCCCCATAGTAAAAGTTGGTGAGTATGACCTACACATTCACTACGTAGAATTTGAACGGTCGAAAAAAAAACACCCTGTAGATAGACGCATTAGGAGGTAAATGCCCATAATCGCCACGCTGGGCAAGCGGATTGGCGATCGCAGTAATGTGTCCACTATGATGACGCTGCTGCCCATCATCAATCTTTTGTCAAATAATGGTCAGTGACACTTCAATCCTTTAGTCGACTCTTACGACCCTTACATGTATCTACTGTCATTAAAACATCCACACATAGATACTTTCTGTCACTTATTCGATCCATTCATGCGGCTTTCGTGAATTGATCTGTAAAACATCCGTCGTTTTTACTAACCATAAAAAGACCAAGGGCCTATTTCTCGAAAGCTTGTATCTGGTAATACAAGCGGAAGTCCTTATCTTATTAATGAATGATCATAAAAAGAGACTTTCACTTGTATTACAAGTTACAAGCTTTTGAGAAACGGGCCTCTGACCACACCGGATGCGTGAGCAGAACGTGCGCGGGCGTTTCGTAGTGTATGTAAATGTCATATTAGATGGCACACCGATTGCGAGGCTCGCGCGTGGTCAGCAAAACGGTGTGCCATCTACTATCACATTTACATACGCTACAATGCGCCCGTCACGCACACGCGTATTTGGTGTTGCTTGGCCTTAAGGATGCTTAAACAGTTAATTATTGTAATAAGGATATAAACAAATTCAGTCCTTCCATAAAATGTTCCTTAGCATCACCTCGTAAAGCCCAACGTCCTATTTTTAGGACGACAAAATTTACTCATAAAGACCCAAGGCGTCATTTGTCAAAGAAATTAGAATTTTATTTTGTACAGTCACGGCTAATAATATGTATACATTTCGGAACGTATGTCAAAGGCATAAGGATCATAATAATCGTATACATATTATTAGAGCCGACCATACATCACAAAATTAAAAATAAAATCGTCGGTTGACAACCAAAACTCACCAAGTAACAAATACCTACTTGAAATAGAGATCGTATCTAAGTTCTGATTCAATACTGACATAAGAGGTTGCGAAGAGTAGTGATAGTTTTTATTGTGAGTTTTGCTTGTCAGCCGTCGAAATGTCCTTTTTTTAGGACATTGGGTTATTATTTAGCTCGTCTTTAAAATAGAATGGGCCTTACGAGGTTAGCCTCCTCGAACCTCATAGGCCCACCATACAAAAGAAATTTATGTTAAAAAATTTATCTACACGGCACGAAATAAAGTTGATTTTCGTTTGTCAGTAAAGTTAACTAGATAAAATATTTGTAAATCTGTCTTGTGTTGTGTTTAATGTCAGCCTCCACAGCTTAGTTGCTAGTGATCACTGATCACGCCCATGACGCCACAGGTTCCGGGTTCGAATCCTGGCGAGGGCATTATTTGTGTATTTATTTATCACAAATATTTGTTCCTTGGTTGTGACTGTCTATGTATTTAAGTATCTATTATATTTGTTGTTTCTTGGTACACATCACAAGCCTTAATTGAGCTTACCGTGGGACTGTCTCAATTTGTGTCAAGATATTTTTATTTATTTTCTTAGGTTTAGGACTAAAGTTTCCTACTTTTTATAGACCAATCAAAGTCCACACAAAGCCTGCAAAGGAAGCGAGTGACCTTTGACATAGAGCAGGCAGGGGTCAACCAAAACAGCTCTGAAGGACGTGATGCCAGCCAGGTAAAGTTTCCTTTGTGGGCATTTAACTCCATCCATCCACCTGAGTTTCTTACTGGTTCTTCTCAGGAACAGTGTCGGGTTAGAACCAGTAGTAGATTTAGTAGATTTTTTTTTCTCTTTTGATAATGTCAGACGATTCGAAAATGCTTATTAATAATCTTGCTTGAATAAAGAATAGTTTGACTTTGACAGGATTTCGTTCAGGGTGCATTGACTTATGTATGATACTACTTTATACTAAAATCTAGTTTTTCAATCGTAAAAAAACAGTACCTAGGCATATAGGTTTGCCTAGGTCAGAATTAGCGTAGAAAATTTCCGGATTAAATCCAGTTTCTTTCCAAACAGCTTTATATTTTCCGGATTTTTTCGAAAAAATCAATGAAATTTACCACTTTAATTTTCTAGAGTTGAAAAATGAAGTGGAAAATTTCAACCAATATGAATTAGGTCTATTTTTCACTTATACCAGGAGAACGCGATGTCACAGAGGAAAAGTCAATTGAAATAGATGGAAAAGAGTGACAGTGACATTGATTATTTCTGTAAAAACCCGAAAAAAAAAGGAAAATTTTTTTTTCATACATTTCTTGAAAAAAAAACATAATTTTTCCAACATTTTCAACGCAAGTCAGGTTACAGGCAAGTGCCCCCCATTGCCCCCCCTAAAATCGGCGCCTGTTTTTCTCACCTTTCACATTCATAGTCCATCAATATAACCCAGCAGTAATGCTTAGCGCACTTTACTTAGTATGTTTTTGGCAGCAGTGACGTCATGATTGATATTACATTTAGAAATTGCGTGTTAGTTATTTTTTACGATTACTTTACGCGTCTTACACTTAGGGCCGATTCAGACCGGAATGGCAGCGGCCGGCAGCGGTGCGGCAATCCCTTTAATTGTGAAATAATTTTAGACTTTATCTACATCACAGAATTAGATTTGGATAGAAGAGACAAGTTGAAGTTGTGGGAATGAATAAAGATTTATCTATCTATCTATCTATTCACTTGTATGGCGGCCGAGCGCGTCAGATTTTGTACTGAAGTTGTTACTTGCCTATAATTTGAAATATGTCTCAGGCCCTTGAGTATTCATATTTTTTTGTGTTGTTGCAATTAATATTACTTAAGGAGGCATTATTAATGTTCTTGTTCACTTCAACTTACAAAATTTGACGCCCGAAAGCTGCAAGCTGCGATTAAAGACGGACAACGCAGTGGATTTCACTGAGTTCATTTGACACGCTAAGTAGATACGTTTGCTTGATCTATGGTATATATGACATCTGTGATCTACATATTAAAAAAGATCAGTGTCGCTTGAAATACTCGAAAAGGTCGCACGGTGCCGCTGGCGGCCGCGCGGCCGACGGTCCGCGGCTGTTCCGCCATCAGTCACACCCGCCGGTCGCCCATGCCAGCGGCCACAGGAGGCGGCGAGCGGCCGCTGGCGGTGACGGGAGGCGTCCAGCAGTGTTATTCACTAAGGAAACCGCCTTGCTGTCAGCGCTGTGTCAGTGCTGCGGCAGCGTCGAGCCTAAAATGGTATTCACTAATGTACTTTAAACGACACTAGTGCTCGGCGACGAATGCGGCGTAAGCTGGAACTACATTGCGTCGAAAGTTTGACGTTTAATGTATGAACTTCGTATTCTCTAACGAAAAACAGCGACGAACTCGCCCACAACCTCGCTCACAGCCTCGATTCCTAATGTCAAATCAAACAGCTAGGATTTTAGACAAGGCTGTCTCGACATCGAGCTCGTTGACGAACGCAGCGTCGAATGTGTCAATAAGAGAATAGCATAGCAGCGGCCGTCAGCGGCCGAGAGCGACGACGCGAGGCGGCGGGCGGCCGCCAGCGGCCGTGAGTGACGAGACGAGTCAGTCGCTGCCGGCCGCTGCCATTCCGGTCTGAATCGGCCTTAAAGGTTACTTTGAAACTAAACTTAGAATATAGGACATAGGGCTTAAATTTCAATATTTTTCATGGGTTGATTGCAAACATTTTTTCACACCACCTATTCGAATACGGGCCTTTTCTGCCCTGCTTGGAGGGATCAAAGCGGCACTTTTCTGTTCAAGGACTTTCTATTGCCAGCCTAAAAAATTACAATGAAATATGAAAATAAACAGTAGGTACGTTCATAATTGATAAAAATTTATTCAGAATCGTTTATTTGCATAAATATTAAATATGTGATATATCTTTTATTTTTCTCATAGGTGGTGTGAAAAGCATTATGTGTCACACGGTATCAAAATTATTTCGTCTTACGTTAACGCTTGAATCCTTCATTATGCTCAGGATTCCACTTTAGAATCTCTCCCTACGTTCGGGATTCAATTGTGGAATCCTGAGCGTAATGAAGGATTCAATATACGCCCACGCCGGGAATATACCATTTTGATCCCTTGTTACACAATCTACTGTTGTACATTATTATGGCATTAATAATAAGGGTCAATTGTGTTACGAAAGTTAGTCAAACTAATTATATTATGTACTCTATCCAACAACATTTGACAGAAAAAAAAGGCGTCAAATCTAAAAAAATAAGCGTGTTTTGTTGATTGGAAAAGTTTTACTGACAAAAAATATTACACAACATTCGTAACACAAAAATGATTACTTTCAATTTTAAGGCCTTTGTGGGTCAAAATTATTTTCATTGTCTTATTTTGTGTCCCTCAAATGTGACACAGTTGTGATTTTTGTATGAGATGATGTTTTGTTTCTAATTTTTGATGTATGGATTAAAATGTAGCGTGAAAAAGAAATACAAATGCACCGGAGTGCTTTTATTGTATACGTGACAGACTGACAGAGTGCTATGAAACAAGATAACGAAAAGAATTTTGACCCATGTACAACTATATATGTGTGGCCTTTAACATTGAGTTATTATAATGTACGAAGACCTTAAGCCGAAGTTATGTTTTTAGACGGTCGAATCTTCCACGATAGAGCATTGCTATGTTGTTGCCGACACGGACGCCCTGCTAACAGATTTGCAATGTATACAGGAATTCATTGAAAGCGGTAAGTCAAGTTGTATTCAGTTAAGCGAAAATACTTTGCGTATTTTTTGCGTGAACTTTAGGCCCCTATTTTTCAGCCTCCGTAGCCTAGTCAGTAGTAACCCTGCCTACGAAGCTGGAGGTTCCGGGTTCGAATTCCGGCGAGGGCTTTATTTGCGTATTTATTTATCACAAATATTTGTTCCTTGGTCATGGCTGTCTATGTATTTAACTATACAGCGTGGGTATTTGATACGGGCGAATAATTAATCCAGCTATAATATCTGATCCTACGAGTCGTATAAGATAACCATTTCGTTAAATTTTGTTGTTGATTAGGTGTAATATTTTTCTAAAGTGCAACCCAGCAGCAATGTATGCCGGCCAACTGACATGAGACTCGTATGACGTTTAGATACTTATGTCTACTTTAAGTAATGTGGCTACCAGTGGATGCAATACATTGCGGGCTCAATTATTTTGTATGAAAAAAAAAAAACCTTAATTTCTAAAATAAATTTATGTAAATAGGTTCCCTAGGTCCGATAGTAATCGCCACTAAAATATTCGCCCGTATCAAATACACACGCTGTATATGCATCTATCTATTACATATCGTCGCCTGGTACTGGTACCCACAACCACATCACAAGCCATAATTGAGCTTACCGTGGGACTAGGTCGAATTGTGCAAGATGTCCCAAGATATTTATTTATTTTTTATTTCACCACAGTGACAGGTATGACTATTGTAATAATTACAATTTCTCATATTGTCCGCGTCCATAGACAATTTTTTTTATCTTGGCACATCAAAGTGGCTCCACTCCACCTGATCGTAAGTGATGTTTTTGTTTTCCACCAAAGTGAGATGTATTGCAAGAACTTTAATAAATTAGCAGAAAATAGCTAATTTCTTGTGGAGTAAAATTAAAATTGTCTCAAGAAACACGTCAATTGTAGCGAAATTCTGACATAGACCTTACTGAAAAAAAATAATGAAAATTCTTCTAAACCTAGTGACAATTGTCACTACCTTCGGATTATAATAAAGTAGTTTGTTAATGATGTAATAACGATTTTTATAAATAGCAAATGGACCATTGGAATAGTAAGCGCTAGTCGTAGCCTATGGAGGTCAGTAACGTCAGTAAAAAAAAAGTGATATTTTATAATTGTCGCAACTGTTTACTTAGGGTTACTTTTTCACCAATACTGTCCAAATAGGTAACACATTTTTTGTTACTACCCCTTTGGAACAAAACACTAAAATGCTAATGTACGAACTTATCCGCAAATCGAACAAGAAATGTGGACGTATTACGCAACTATCGACGTGCATAACTAGCAAAACGCATGAACTGTCAACTGTTTGCTTAAAATGAAATCGCGGTACCACCCTTCTCCCCCCCCCCCCCCCCCCGTCATACCGCACCGTTGACGCCTTGTAATTAGTGCACCCATTATGTTTTGTATGAAGTATAATGTATTTTTTTTGTAATGTGTTAATTTTATTCAAGCCGTGTGGTGACGGCAGTAAGAATACATTTGTCACCACCCCAACTCCTCCTGCGGGTGTCGTAAGAATCGACTAAGGGATTGAAGTGTCACTGACCATTATTTGATAAAGATTGATGATGGGCAGCAGCGTTATCATAGTGGACACATTACTGCGATCGCCAATCCGCTTGCCCAGCGTGGCGATTATGGGCATTTACCTCCTAATGCGTCTATATGCATAGTTAATAGGAGAGGCCTACTTCCAACAGTGGACTATCATAGGCTGATGATGATGATGATGTGTTAATTTTATTTAATAAATGTGTTTTATTATCGATACCAATGATATGTGTTCTTTTTTAGTAAAACGTTCAACTTTATCGCTTACCATGAAGACGGAATTTCGTTGTATCTTCATATGAATAAACTGACAAAGCGGCTTTATGGCAAACGACAAAGTGGGACGTTTTACTAAACTCACTCACATATGGTAAAAAATATTATACAGTCGACGTCAAATATATCGTTATGGTTTAGGTGCCAAAAATATATTTACACGACTTTATTGCCTTGATATTAAGGTCGTGTAAATATATTTTTGGCTCTTAAACCGCAACGATATCTTTGACGTCGACTGTACCAGTGAAAAAGTAACCCTCTATAATTACATACAGTATAAATAAGGAAATGAACACAAAAATAACTTAATTTCTTTATTGCAGAGCCTTCCTACCGTCTATTAGTCCCTCATGCTGTATACTCCGAACTCGAACTCCGGAGTCGAGAATCGGGTGCCAGTGCAACGCGACAATTGCTCAGGAAACTCAACTCGAAAGACGCCAATATCATCTGTAAGTTATCACTGTTATCAGGCCTCTATTGCTATGGCCACAGAATACATATTAGTACAAACAAGTACAGAAAACCATCTCCAAAAACCCGTTTAAAGAAATAATGACGATACTATTAAGTTCAAATTCCCACCGCGCAACGCTAAATGTCACGTAGAAGTGCGCTCTCGTTCTATCGCGTAACTCGTACCTTTTCTGTAAAATAAGCTTTTAAAAAATGATATAACTCTTAATATTTAATTACTGCCTTTTTATATTGTTTTCTATTTTTATTTTTTCTTTTGTTCATTGTTATAATCAATTCTCTGACAGCGGTCGAATTGGTATGTAGATATTCGACGAACAACATTCGCGAGTGCGCTCGGTGCGTCACCGCTCGCCGTGAGGCCCTACTGATGTACTGCACTGACAGTTCGAACCGAACGCGCTAGTTGGACAGGCCTGGGTGCTTAGCCAAGTTGCCAATCGCTAGCGCTTAGTAGCGTAACGTAGTTTTCCCTCTCTGTCACTCTTTCATATTAGTGCGACAAAGACAGTTAGCTGCGATTAACGATGAAGCGCTAGCGATTGGCAACTTGGCTAAGCACCCTGAAATATCGTTAGAGTGCATGTTCTAATATTTTTGCGAACCGTAGCCGCTCGAATACATCTGATGGCGATTATACCAGATTTTTTAACTCGTTCTGTAATATATTTTTATTTCAGTACAAAGTAAACCAGATTACAATCTGCCCTCTGAAGACAGCATCCTTGAATGTTGCTGGAATCTGATAGAAGATAACTGTAATGTGGTAAGTTTTATATTCATAAAAACAAATAAAACATTTATTTTAAACATACGTCATAGTACTCATGTCAAAAAAATCTATCATTAATACAATTTCATAATAGTCCCAAATGTAACCTAAACGGTTTTAGACTAATAATTTCGCAAATTTAAGAAAAACTATGACAAATTAAATCAAAACGTTGTCAAAATTTACCTTATTTCTGATTTTTACAATTCTTCATCCTTGACAATATGATAAAATATTAAAATGCCTAGTGCCTACTCAGCTAGGTACTTTAGGCACTTGTATTTATGTTGCAGATACTCATTACAAATAATAGAAATATGTTAAATCAAGCAAAGAGTGTAGAATTAGAATGCTACACAGTTGATGAAATCAAAAATGGGAATCAAACTGAACCAGTGCTGCAAAATGATCTTGCAAAGCTTAAAATCATTGTTGCGAATGATGATAAGAAATCAACCGCATCAGAAAACGATGCGAAGAAATCAGAAAATCTTTTTATGCAAGATGTCAAACAAATTAATGGACTTTCCTTAACCAACCCTAATGGTCTTGTTCGACAATCCAGACTAAATGTACTTGACGATTCTGACAAACTTATTAATTTGACTAAACCAAAAAATAAATCAAAGGTGGCTTTTCATTCTGACGTAAATAACGTAAATGATCAAATTGTGAAACTTAGTATTGCAGAAAGCAGCCCTTTAAAGAATAGGACTAAACAGATTATGGAAAATGTATTTTGGAATACGGGGATTGATAATAAAATGGATCAAAAAGAGATAACCATTGATGAAACAAAATACAACCGTAAACAAAATGTCGTTACCAAAAATAATATAAATAGTGATAATGAAAAAAATCAAAATGTGTCGAATAATTTTGACATTATTGACGAAATCGATTTAGATATAAGAAGACTTAACATGACTAAAAATAATCAAGAAATAACTAGAAATAATATAAAAGTAAGCGGAATTACTAAATTGAATAATCAATTTAATTTGGATGAAGATTTACAAATGTATCAAATTAAAAACTCTATAATGGAAACGAGAGTTAAAAGTAGACTAGATGAGTGGGTTTGTCGCTTAAATCAAACCATGGAAGGAGTTTTGACAGATATACTTCTAAATAAACAAGCTACGTTTAAAAAAATGATGCCACCTTGGAATTTATTCGAAGCAATACAGGTAACAGGAGATGTATACAGAAAACAAACGAATATAAAACACATTATTGATCAATTCTCAGTTAAACTTCTAAATTGCAGTTCTAATAATGGAAAATTAAAGAAAGATATCAAACCAAGCGAGTTCATGAAACTGCTTGGTTTTAGTGTGATTCTTGTACAACATTTAAAAGATATACATAATTGTAAAGAATTGGATGAAGCAGAAGAGAGGCTAGAATATTTGATTAAAAATATCGAAGACCCTAAAACAGATATAGATTTATCTTTGACAAAGATAAATACACCGATATTAAGTAGAAGTGAAATATCAGATGAAAATGCTCCTTTAGCTTATAGAAAAAGTCGAGCTGATGTTATAGATTATTTGAAAAAACATTATGTTGCCTGGCAACATGAAGATACGCCAGATGTTAATAATAAAGACAAAGAATCGAACGTATTAATAACTTCTGGTAAAAACTTAAGTACATTAAAGATAAATAACACTAAAGTTATCACTGTTGAGCAAGACACTAATAAAACAAAAAATGAGACTGAAGTAGAAAATAACGCAAATAAAGATAATATTAATGGACCAAAAGTAATAAGAAACATTAAAATAATAGACGCTTTCGAAGAAAGGATCAAACAACGTGCTCAATTAGATTTAGATGAGCTTGATTACGACGAAAATACAGTGTATACAGTATCAGATAATACTACGATTAAAAGTGAAATAACTGATTCGCCATATGATATTATACTTGAAGATCTGTCAGTTTCTGAGAGCAGTGTTGATACTGCATGCCTTCGGGCGTATCCGTTGGCTAAGATGTTTTTAGTGAAACTGAAGAGTACTTTAATAAGGATATTTAACTTCATGTAAGTTTCGAATTTATTAATAGTACATCGTGCATCAAGGGAGGTAAGTACGGAATTACCAGAGTGTTAGACGCTCGACGCCGTCAGGCGAAGGGCTTTTATGACTCGAGTTAGTATTCCGCTTACCGACCGTGATGCATACAATGTTTTTCACCACACTTGCCGACAAAAAAATAAGTTTTAAGACAAAATATTATTAAATGACGTACTGACATTTCTATTACTCCCTAGGGAATTTCACTTTTCTATTACTCTCGCTACGCGCGCAAGCAATAGCGCGCTTAGACAGCAAGTGTGATGAAAAGAAAAATTTGTGTTGTATACTAGGTGCCCACGAGGAAAGGAAAAAATCCTAACAGCATATTCCTGAGACTAAAAGAAGCAAAAAATGTTATTTTTGTTTTGGTCAAATCTGCAAAAAAAAATTTTTTTTTAATGTTACACAAAAAAAGGATTTTATTAATCAAACTATCGCAAAAAAATTACTTTTAAGTTTTTTTTACATTTACTAGTTGCTAGGTAATTAAAGATATTTTTGTTAATTTGATGTCTGTCAATTAAGTGTGACAAGACTAAGACAACATGGTGACAAAATCGTTTCCTAAAATGCGTTTATCATAGTGTAGTGTAACG
>JALPQI010022569.1:0-18978 GCA_025490895.1 Thaumatotibia leucotreta
CTTTTTTGATTTCATTTTCCTAACAAACCAAAAAATAATATTTTTTTCTAAAAAAATCATCATGTTCATTATCACATGTCACAATAACTTTGTCTGTCATGTCATCAAACGACACAATCCAACGGAAAATAACAAGACATTGACAATCAAGTACTTAATTTATCGACGTTCTGTTCAATGAGTTTTCATTTAATAATCACATAAACAGGGTGTTTTTACGTAAAAAATTAGTTTTTCCGTTTTCTCCAAAAAAACATCGTAAAAGCTATAATGTTTCACGGTTTAATATACTCCAGAGACTATCAGCTGTAAAAATATCTGCATCTAATAAATTAGGACCTTATAAAGCTTATTACAAGGTTACGTATATAACAACAAAGGCGTGCTCAGATATTTTTGAGTATATAGGTACCTCAATTTTTTTTGCAGAATCAAATCATTTTATTACTACATTACACTGTAACCAGGGACAAGGATATCACATCATCAGCCTATCTCTGCCCACTGCTGGACGTAGGCGTCTCCTATTAACTATGAGTACAGACGCATTAGGATATTAATGCCCATAATCGCCACGCTGGGCAAGGGGATTGGCGATCGCAGTAATGTGTCCACTCTATGATTACGCTGCTGCTCATCATCAATCTTCTATCAAGAATCGTCAGTGATACTTCAATCCCTTACGACACCCGCGGGAAGAGTTCGGGCGGTAACAAATGTTTTCTTATTGCCGTCACCACACAGCCAAGGATATATGTACACCGTGTTTTTATTGATTTCCGTTAAATTTAAGGGAAGCTTATTTAGGTCTAAAAGAATCAATTTCTCTAAGAAACTAGTGTCTTGACTCTTAGGTACTGTTAATGAGTTATTAAAAAAATAAGTTTAATGCCTGAACAAGTGTATCGCAACGTTTATTACATCCTAATGTTACTTATTTTGACATGTGCCGTCAGTCGCCTGAGATCTTATTCTTAAAGTTCTCTCACACTTGCCATTACAATTATTATGTATGAAAACGATAAAAAAAAATTACAAAAGTAACAAAAGCCTATCTACCAGGCAACTTTTATTAATGTCCAAAGTAACCTGTCCAATTAAACGGAAATCAATAAAACAACGGTGTATAATATATTATTATATTATGTAATCGACTTTCTTATATTTTCAAGTCAGTAAATAGGCCCTCATTCGGAACCTCACTGGCAACTGGGAATGTAGTTATTTTGTACCACTATATAGCAAGACGTTGTTCGTAGGTATTAACGTTACCGAAATGCACAGAAATGCACTGCATTCCGCGAGTGAGCTCGTAACAAGACCGCATACTCGTATCAGTCTGACTAAAGGCTTTGTTATATCGTATATAGAGCTTCTGTACTGGCTTACATTTTACTTCGTAATTAATTCTAAGGATCAGTTCCAAAAATTTAAAACAACCGACTTAAACCGATTTCTTCAAGATCCCATCATTACGACCCGACTTGCCAACGAAATCATCTCGCCTTGTTTTGAAGGCTGTCAAAATAGTACATTACGACACAAGTGCGAAAAACGTGAAATTCCAAACGAGTGGCGATGTTTTAAAACACGACCGATAGGGAGTGTTTTAAATCGACGCGAGTTACAAATTTTGTTTTTTCACGTGACTCGTACGACGTTTTTTAGTGCAGATGGCCCTTCAAAGTTTTGGACCTGACGTAAAATGACACACTTCTCGCACGAGAGCCTAAAAACGCACCATCTGTACTAAAAAAGAGTTTTCGAAAAAGGTTGGCGTGATATTGAGTTATTCGTCCATTTGTCGTGCACATGTTTAAATCAAATAAATGACTTATTAGGTTTTTTAATGAGCTTTTTACATGGATTCCATTGTCAGCACGGGAGCAATCGGTAAGCTTCAACTTTCAAATAAAAAAAATAAATATAAAAATCGGTTCAACTAATCAAAAGTTCTGAGGTAACAAACACAAAAAAACATACCGTCGAATTGAGAACCTTCTCCTTTTTTTAGATCGTTAAAAAATTATCAATATCATTATTCACTAATGGATTTCATTACGTTTTCATTACGTTCATTTTATTAATGTTTCTGTTAATGCACCGCCTACAATCTTTCTGCTTTGCCTCAAGATTGACTGGTAGATAATGCCGTATGGCATTAAGTTCGCCTTTTGTACTATAAGTTTTTCTTTTGTGCAATAAATAAATAAATAAATAAAGCCAAAGGCGTTGAAATATTATAAGATCACATTCTGGAGGTTCAGACGCTGATGAGGTTATTACCTAGAGAAAAATAAAGTTACCACGCGCTGAACCCTGAGGCACAGAACAGTCTTACATGGCCTTTATTCATCAGTGGCTCATGATCCATTGAGATAATCTTGAGGAAACCTTAAGATGTCCACGATAAAGAAACGGTTACTCGCCGCCCGCTGGGCCCGTCGTTAAAACCGGTTAAAGGTAGTCTTGCCTAGGCCCTAGATGTTATACGAGTACAATACAATACTCTTTATTGCACACCATTAAACAGTAAAATAACAGATATACAGTGTTACAAGTATAGGTATTACAATGGGCGATCTTATCGCTAAAAAGCGATCTCTTTAATTATATTTCATAGTAACTATGAAATAATATTATATGAAATATAAAAAAACTGTTATTATGTCTTGCAAAAGTTTACAATATCTTTGATTTCATTTTGAATATATAAAGTTACGGAAATCGAAGCCGGTAACCTGACTGAAAATAAATTAAATGTGTTTCTTAATACGTTATTCAATTGGCTTCGTCGAACATCCCACACATTCCATAATTGTTGTTATTAATACTTCATCAGTAACATTTCGTGAATTGAATATCTATTTATCAGATAACCTTAGCAGTTCCATTTTCACGAATGATTATCTCGATTTTCATTGATGAATGAATGAGTGGCCGTGTGGTGACGGCATTAAGAATACATTTGTCACCACCCCAACTCCTCCTGCGGGTGTCGTAAGAGTCGACTAAGGGATTGAAGTATCACCAACCATCATTTGATAAAAGATTGATGATGGGCAGCAGCGTCTTCATAGTGGACACATTACTGCCGATCGCCAATCCGCTTGCCCAGCAATCCGCCTGGCGATTATGGGCATATTATTATGATGATGAATGAATAGGAAGACACATTCACACAAATTATTAGCTCCTCTCAAGTGTTCTGTATAGTCTAAAGATACACCAAGTTCTAAAGACGATTATCAGTAGCAATCTAATTCCGTTCCGTCAGTGCGTCTTGAATCAATGTCCAGTGGCAGATAGCTTAGTGGATTAAACAGTTCAAAGACAAGGATTAATCAATGTCGTTGCAATCTGCGGTCGACTGTACGCCGGCTGCGCTAATATCTTGTGACCTATCAGAATGAATTGCGGTTTATGGAGACAAGTAGTGTCTATGAAGTTGAAAGTCCTAGCTGATTCATGGTTTATTCCTGTGTTTAAAATATTTGTACTTTTTTGACAAACAATTTTGCGTAGCAGCTGACTAATAATAGAGAGTTTTTTTGTTAAAATTTCGCTACCTTTCTTCCAGTAGGCTTCCTATCCACCTCCTGTAAAAACTTGATTCATTATGGGTAGAAGCGTCATGCGTCATCATAGTGGGCACTTCTGTGATCGCCAAGAGTAAGGTCCAGCAGCAGTGGACATACGTTCGTGGTATTTTTAAATCATAATCAATCAATCACACATCATGTCTCTTCAATTCGATTCAACAACAATTTTTAATTATTTTGTTGAATGCAAAGATCAAAAGCCTTTTAAAATACTCTGATATTAAAAACTTGTCAATTCGTATGAAACCTCGTTGATATCAGCTGTTTACTCCATTTTTATATAACAAAATACATCTCACCATAAAATTATCCTCCCGACTGTATTAACATTATACTATAATGTTGACTGTACACAGATTTTGAAGTTTTAACAATAAACTGAGCGAAAGTTCCGAGTGTGTTTCAGAAAAAAGTTAAAATAATGCTCATTCTCTCTGTATGTGAGTTGAAGCATTATTCTCGCTACAATTGTCAACAACGTCAAACAAATACTTTGTTAGCATGTTTGCGGAGGCTTTTCTATGAAATAAAGCACACATTTTTTTATGCGTTTGTTCACAATAATGAAGACCTTTTAAAATCACCGTGGTCTAGTTTTTAGGGACCCTGTCTTCTGACCGAAGGTCCAAAAACCACTACAAAGTTGCTATCTTGTATCAAGTCGTTCATTGGACAGGCCCTAAGTATACGTCATTTCTGCTATATTGTGTTCTTTGGCGTTTCATGTTTGACGGCAATCCTTAGGCTTATCTTTTTTCTGAAAGTTTCAAAATCACTTATCTACTCTTGAAAAAATAGGTAATCGTATACCTACTCTGAAGGTCGCAGGAGTCCGCTGGATGCGGGTGGCGCAGGACCGGTCATTGTGGCAATCTTTGGGAGAGGCCTATGTTCAGCAGTGGACGTCTTTCGGCTGATATGATGATGATGATGATGATGATACCTACTCTTGAAAAAATTGGTAAACAACGCTCGACTGTTGAAAGTGCATGCGCTTTAAGGTAAATTTTAAAACCCTCTTCAAACATAAAGTTTATTGAGCTCTTAAATTATAAGCAAACTATTGCCAACATTTTGCTACTTTCCCGGCATGTTCATTAATTCCCGAATTTTGTCGCTGTCCATTAGAGGTACGTCGCTTCGCCATTACCAGAGATTAATGATGGCGGAAAAAACTAGGTAACGTACAGGTATATGTTTTCAATTTGTACACTTTTGTACCTAGTTACATTTTGTTTACTAGTTACCTACGTTTTGGATGCCGTTATAATCGGTTTAATAAATGATTATGTAAATTACATTACAAAATTTACATTACAAAATTTGTCAGCCTCCGTAGCCTAGTTGGTAGTGACCCTGCCTACGAAGCTGGAGGTTCCGGGTTCGAATCCCGGCGAGGGCATTCTTTGTGTATTTATTTATCACAAATGTTTGTTCCTTGGTCATGGCTGTCTATGTATTTAAGTATCTATATGTATCTATCTATTATATATATCGTCGCCTGGTACCCACATCACAAGCCTTAATTGAGCTTACCGTGGGACTAGGTCGATTTGTGTATGATGTCCCAAGATATTTATTTATTTAAATTAGGCACTGATTTAAAAAAAAATGTTTTTGAAACATTTGAATAACACAAAAATTCAAATTCATTTTAATGATTGGGAAAAATAAAAAAGCCAAAGTGCCGTTTTAAGAAATAGCTGCAAAAATATAATAGCATATTATTTCTAGAATGTTACCAAGCGCATGTTAAAGCGCGCGGTTGTTATGTGCGTTAAGCGCAGCGTTTTTTTTAGACATTATATAAATATAATACATGCTCTAAAATGTATCTACGCCTGTGGCCTAGCGGTAAAACGCACGGCTGCTACGCAGTGGTCGTGAGTTAGGTCCCCGGCTCGTACCAATGAGTTTTTCAAAAAAGTTACGTACGAAACATCATTTGATATTCACAAATGCTTTACGGTAAAGGAAAACATCGTGAGGAAACCTGCATACACGTGCGAAGAAATTCAAGGGTGTATGTGAAGTCCCCAACAAGTACTGGGCCAGCGTTGGGAACACGCAAAATAGGCACGTATGATGTCGAGTTGCGGAAAAAAAATGGCCAGAATACATACAGTGTCTAAACGCATGCTCGCACAATTAGCGCAATGAGTTCGCCACGTCGGCTTTGGAGTTGTACTCGATATATTCCAGAATCGAGAACCGATTTTTTTTTATCTAACGAGAGTGGACCCTTTGGCACCAACCTTGGAATGGAATTTACAAAAACCTGTTGAAGTGTCGGATTTCAATTTGGAGATTATATTAAAATACAATTTTGTTTACAAATACAATTTGGTTTTATTGAGCTGCTAAAGCAATAGCAATTTACTATCCAAGAGTGGTACAGTCTCGTAAAAGCAACCGGACATATCCCGTTATAAAGAACGCTTTCAATTGCAAATGGGTCGCGGCGCGGCCAGTGAGACGCCAAATTTATAGCCAGGGATGGAACACGAGCGTTATCTGGAACCAATGGGAAAAAAAGGGATACCTAAAGGAATGAAGCCATTAATTTTTCATAGTTTTATTCATGTAAGTTAGTTCTATTCGGGAACGGTTCTGTTAAATGGAGTTTAAAGGTACATATTAGCAGAGAGGAGGACTGTATTTTCAAAAGGGCTTATTTCCACTTGGTCAGTAGAGATTATTTCTCCTATGAAAACATAGAAGAGTAACACTTGTTGATAGAGCGGAAATAGACCCTTTGCAAAAACACTCCCCAAATCATAATCCGGACATTCGGTGTACTGCCATTTGGCAAATTATGTTTCCCAAATATGACTTCCCAAATAACTTATCGCAATAGTCTCATTTCCCAAAGAAATCTTTAGCAAAGTTACATTTCTCATTTTATTCATTTGGTCAAATTATTATTTTGCAAAGTTTCACTTCGTCAAGATTTTATTAAGCAAATGCTTATCAAGCAAATGTTTTATTTTGTCATAAGTTAAAATCCAAAAAAGAAATTCCCAAATTTGATACTTCGCAAGCTCTACTTATAGCAAAAGCCTGGCAAATGATAATATTATTTTAAATTTCGTAGTATACAGGAATTTCGTACTTTTTTCCACAACCCTTGGCTTGAACTTGCCTGGAACAAAAAACGTATTTCATGAATAATTGGTATCATAATGAATGAAGTGAGAAAATAAAATCCATCATAATGATCACTATTCATATTTTTTTATTGGTAGGTACAGGTACTAAGAAGGCACACATAGCCACGGATAAAAAAACTATATTTTTATTTTCATTTTCATAAAAAAACTATCCCAGAGCCACCGTTAGGTATGACGACGAGCGAAGCGAGGAGGAGTGTTAGGTGAAACTGCGACCATACAGCGCACGAGCCGAGCGAGCGAAGCGAGCGTGCCGCGGCAGCGGCCGGCGAGTGCCAGAACCGACTGTTTTGTTATTCCCTTGGCATTGCGTTCCCTCATCAGTTTCATCTAAATTACTGTTTAGAACCCGACATTTAATTGTTTATCAACATAATATAAAACCCCGTGTGAGCTTTTATTAAAAAAAACATAAACATAGTATACCTATATAAAATTCGCCTCAAACTATACCCAAAAACATTCGTAATTATTCAGTTAACTAAATGCCAGCTAAACCTTTAACTACATGAAAATATGCATTATAAAAAGTTCCAATTAAAAACCAAGCCCAAAGATAGAATTTCCAACCATTTAGTTGGGAAATAAAACGATTTCATAAGATTCAATTGGAATATGATCTTTCAGCGAAATGACTTTAAGCGAAAAATTGGTTGCGATGTAATATTGTATATGCGGTATAAATCGTATGCCATACAATATTTTGGGATTAGTATGTTAAGCCAAACGATGCATTTGCCGAAAAATATTTTGGGAAAATAAAAACGACCAAGTAATTCTTTGCTAAACAATCGCTTGCCAACAAAAAGGCTTGCTAACTGTAAAATTGCGATAAGTAGTTTTGACAATTGAATTTTTGCCAAATGAAAATTTGGGAAAAATAGTTTGCGATGTGATACTTTGGGAAAAATTATTTGCCAAACATTAGTAAACCCGGACATTCTGTTGCCGGTCACCAGACCGACAACATCGTCAACACGTGATGATGCCTCGTAGAGAGGCAAAACTCGTATCGAGTGTAGTATTAGTGTCTTTGTTTGTAATAGTTATTGGTGTAAATATTTTGCGTGTCGTGTTTATAATTATAGCTGGATGCTTAGCCAAGTTGCCAATCGCTAACGCTAAGTAGCGTTGCGTAGTTTTTCCTGTCTCTCACTCTTTCATATTAGTGCGACAAAGACCGTTAACTGCCTTTCGTTTACGATTAACGATTAAGCATTAGCGATCAGCAACTTGTCTAAGCACCCTAGTTACACTAATTCAGATTTCGTACTTTAAAGTGGAAAAGCAAAGTAATATTCTTCATCCTTAATATGGACTTTCGCAAAGTAACGCCACATTCAATAAATTTTTAGTAGTGATGACCTACTATCTTAATTTTTATTTTCTATGGATATTATTTTCAGACGAAAAAATATAATGTTTTGTCCAGTCATCAAAGAATATTTGAAAACGATGCAAGTAAAAATGTCACTATCATAAATCAATGATTGAAAAAATCTTGACACTTCACCAACAAAGGCTTTGTTTCATGGTGATATGCTGAAGTACAAGTATATTTAGTACCTACGAACTCCATTTTCATACATGCCAAGACCGTACTTAGCCTAGCTTACGTATTGTCGGGATAGACCGCAATCCAGCCACGCAGCCTTTCACGGCGGATTACCGATCAATTACTGGATTGGATCGAAATTCTATTTGCGTGCTGGGACGCTGTCCCATCGTTAATGCTAGTACCATCGCCGTCATTGTTAAAACTCCATAAATTCTCCTTGGCCTATTGGGGCAGAGTTTTTCGATTCTCATTTATAGACAAACAAAATGCTCAACAAAACTCTGTCATTGAAACTTAGGCGTTATCGCCAGGACTGAGACAGATACCTACTGACTTTTTTTTTACAGATTTCAAAAAGGGAGGAGGTTCTCTATTCGACTGAATTTATTTTGTATGTATGTACGTTAATCGATATCTTAAATTTAGATCTCCGAGAATCGTGGGTTGAAATATGTTGAAATAGTACATTACGACACAAGTGCGAAAAACATGAAATTCGAAACGAGTGGCGATGTTTCCTATGTCTCCCTATCGGTCGTGTTTTAAATTGACACTAGTCATCTGTACTAAATTTTTTTTTTTAATTTAACGGGTATAAACCCGAGATAGTTCCATTGGCAACATGTTGAAGTCTGATGTTAGGATCTTGAAGACATTGGTTGAAGTTGTTTATTAATATTTTTAATTTGGTGATTATAGATTGTTCAAGTTCAGGCTTTTTCGTGTCATTAAACACTAGAAGTAACAACACTGAGAATAAGATTTAGTGTGATTTGGCTGTGGGTTGTTTTTAAGGCTAGTTTGTCTGCGTCTGGGATTTAAGAGAGATGATAATAATATGTAAGCTATATACAGAAGGAGTTGATTGCAATGCCCGTGTTTCTATTTTTGAAATGTCATTTAAGAATATACCCTGACGTACTAACTATAACTGCTGTTGAAGCTGGCCTTTAATGGGTGACAGCTTACGCATTATGCTGATGCCAAAATAGATTGCCATTTATTTTTATAATATTAATATTTAAAATATTTACGTAACATAATTTTGTTTTCTTTCTTTAGTGTACTAGTTTTTTGTTATTTTTACATCCACATTTTCCTCAGATCTGATATCAAAATGAAGGGTAAATGGAATGAACAATTAAACATGTTCATTCTATGGACATTGAGACATATCTAGTCACCATAGCACATACGGTCATACATGGACAACCTCCTTTGTAACCTCCTCCGCCCTTCCTGTAAGAGTCGGTTAAGGGATTCAAGTGTCACTGCCCATTTTATTTGATTATTGAAGACCACCATACTCGTAATAGACACAGTATTGTCAACCCGCTAGCCCAGCGTAGTGATTAAGGCCATTACCTCCCAATGCGTTCATCATCATCAATTCAGCCTATCTCAGTCTACTGCTGGTCGTAGGCCTCTCCTATTAACTATGCGCATTAGGAGGTAAATACCCATAATCGCCACACTGAGCAAGCGGATTGGCGAGCGCAGTAATGTGTCCACTATGATGACGCTGCTGCCCATCATCAATCTTCTATCAACGAATGGTTAGTAACACTTCAATCCCTTAGTCTACTCTTACGACACCCGCGAGAAGCGTTCATACTCTTAAGTAATAGGAGAGGCCTGTATCCAGCAAAAGACTGAAATAGGTTGATGATGACGATGAGGTCTTTAAAGGTTTGGTGTTCGGAGGCACTGTCCTTTTTTGGAGAGGTGGGACGCCGGTTGCGGGAGAGGGGTTTGGACCCCCGCTCTGGGTCGTTCCTGGTGCAGAGGTTGGCCATCGCAATTCAGCGTGGCAATGCTTCCAGTGTGATGGGCACCTTTGCACCCGGAACTACACGGGGTGGGCTCTTTGATTAAAAAGTGTGCGTCGAGTATTTGTTAGTTTGTAAGTTAAATTATTTCTTTTTTTTCTGTATAATCTTTAAAGGTTATATAACGTTTTCATTACACTTGCTGTCTAAGCGCGCCATTGCTTGCATGGGTAGCGGGAGTAATAGAAAAGTGAAATTCCCTAGGAAGTATTTTCTTCGGTTACCGCGAGGATTACTCATGAAATAAAACTATGAAAACGGATAAACTCGCGTATATTAACTAATTTTAACTTCATTCCGACGTTTCGAACACTTTACAGGGTTCGTGGTCTGCGGATGACTGACAATGGAGGAAATTTTGATAGATCTACCTCCATCAAAATAAGAAAGATAAGTACAAAACTACCCACCAAAGAAAAATTACTAAACCACAGACAATAAATTTTGCGGGGTGTAATCATAAAGGGTGGATGTACTGTACATACAAAATTTGCAAATTGAGCTAGTTATTCATTACAAATATTTTCAGAATGAAGACAAGAGACAAAATAAATAATCTACGCCGGTTCTATCCCTACGCCACTGCCTGAGAAGTATTTCCTTCCTTTGTATGATTGTATTGTTAGGAAGGTATCCCAAAATTGGGACCGGCAAGAAACTCAGCGAGACAACTCTTTTCAAAAAAACATTTGTAGTACATCTTAAGATCATCATGCATTAAACCGAAACATACAATTTTGATTAATAAGGAAATTTAAAATAATTTTGAAAAAATGTTGCCAGTACTAAAAAGGGGGGGAATAGTCACCACCGCCAAATACATCAGCCTCACGGTTTATGTCTAAGACTGTTCCTTTATCAGATGAACAACCGGATCCCAAGCTGGTGGTAGAGAAAAGCTTCTTTCCATTCTATTAAAGTTTGGATATTTCATTATCTCAATAGCCTCACGCAACATTCTAGGAATGTTTCTCTTCTCCTTAACGAGAACCAAAGGCTTGTCAAACTTAATAGAATGATTCGGTCCACAAGCACGTAACAGCCGTCTTTCCATCGAGCAGATGACAATCGTTCTCCCTCTCTCCGCCGTCTCAGGTCATTCATGCTATCCCTTTCATACTCGTATACATTATTTATATTTGTCTCATTCACTCACAATACAACATTCTTACGTTCCGTTTCACTCAATCCTACAGTCGGCTGGTCCTGACACATTGACTGGTCTCCAGTCTAATAACATTACAGTTTTACATGGCAGCGTCATACTGTTAACACATTATTTACTTTAACAAACCGTAAAATAACAGAACAATATGTAGACTTAAATAATGCAACAAGCAGGTTACCTTGGCAACAGTTAACTCTTTACATTATCAATACATCCAAGGTCTGAAACATGAACCATATCTCTAAATCTAAGTCTATGTGAGCATAACAACGGTATAGGTACATAAAACAACGTAGGTGGGGCACTGTATAAATAAACGCAGTTTCCCCGAAAATCATGCAATAATTTGATTAATGACCATAATTACCTGTGGCCAACTCTACCTATTCCACACGTGTAGGCCATCTCTTCATATGATCGCAAGAAGTTGTAGTATTGCGGGAACCTTCAGTGGCATCGTCTAACTTCTGCACCTGATATCTATCTCGTCCCATGACCCTCGTGACTCGGTATGGACCTAGGTATTTAGGCTTCAACTTCATTCCGACTCCGAACTGGGTCCTCTTTATAGCGACAAGGTCGCCTTCCTTGTACTTGGAACTCTCCTTTTGCTTCTTATTAAAGGTTCGCCTATTTTCTTCCTGTACCTTTAATATCTGCTCTTTCGCTTTCAGTCTATTTTCCTCTCGGGTCAGCATGTAGCTCATGTAGCTGTCTCGGTTTTCTTGCTCAAGCAATTCAAAGATCTCTGTATCTTCTTTAAGCTTCATTTTGGTACCAATAAGTAGCTCAAACGGTGATGTGTTTACGCTGCGCTGGTAGGTACTATTTATGCATCTTTGCACTTGACTGACATGTCGATACCATTGTGCAGGATTTTCTATACATAACTTGGTTAAAATCGAGGTCAACGACCTATGGATGATCTCCACTTGTCCGTTCGAACGTGGAACACCGGTCGTTATCTTAATATGCTCTATTCCTTCATCAGAGCAATAGTCTTGAAACTCGTTACTCGTGAATGCCGTGCCTCGGTCCGTTATTATTCTGACTGGGTTGCCAAAACATTGCTGGTGAATCCTCAACTTCTCAATTGTTTCTTTGCTTGTGGTACTTCGCACTGGAAACAACCAGACAAACTTGGTAAATGCATCCACTATGGTCAGTATGTGGTTGTATAGCTTTTTGGTTTCCGTCATGGGCCCTATATGATCAGCATGCAGGGTATACAATGGTATCTCATCTTTCTCAATACTGTGTAAGAATCCTTCTTGCTTACCACTTTTCTTGGTAGCGAGTAAACAGGGAATACATGACGCTATGTGGTTTTCAACCTTCTTTTCTAAGCTTTCGATGTAGTAATCCTTACTTATTAATTCCATCATTTTCTTCTTCGCAAAATGACCTTGATCATGTGCCCTTTTAATTATCTCTCTTTCTAGTTCTACTGGAACCACCAGATGTCTCCCTTCCCCTTTGTAGAGTAAACCATGGTCCAGATAGTAGTCTTTGTAAGATTCATTTTTTCTTAGTAGCTCCATTATTGCTTTCAGACCCTCATCATTATCCTGAGCTATTCTGAGCTGCTCATGAATGGAGCTACTTTTCATAAACGCGACACATGGGTTTCTGCTTAGCGCATCCACATGCTGCATCTTGCTTCCTTCCCTATGCTCAATCTCGAAATCATACTCTTGTAGAAGTAGAATCCATCTTGCAACCTGAGTTGACATAACTAGATCCCTCTTGTTTAGAGTCATCTGGAACGCCTTACAGTCAGTGACTATTTTAAAGTGTGTGCCAAATAGGTAACACCGGAACTTCTTGACTTATTCTATTATGGCAAGCGCTTCTAACTGGTAACTGGTGTATCTACTTTCAGCTAGAGTTGTCTTCCGACTTATGTAGTATACAGGATGCAACTGTGCATCCTCTCCTTTCTGGAGCAAAATTGCTGATATGGCTACCTTTGAGGCATCTGTATGCATCTCTGAACTCAGCTTCGGGTTGAACAGTCTTAGTACTGGTTGACTGGTCAACTTATTCTTCAACTCCCTGAACGCTGCTCTGCATGACTCGTCAAACACATATTCATTTTCTTTCCTGAGCAGATCTGTAAGGGGCTTTGCTATCAGCGCAAAATCTTTAATGTACTTCCGGAAGTAGGAAGTCAAACCAATGAAGCTCTGCAATTGCTTTGTGTTGGTCGGCTCTAGAAATCTTGCTACAGCATCAGTCTTCTCTGGTGAGGGCTTCACCTGTCCATCCTGGATTATGTGCCTAAATACTCGACTTGTTTCTGGACTAACTGAGACTTCTTCCAATTTATTTCGAGCCCATATTCCGAAGCCACATCCAGTACCTCTTTCAGTCTGCTCACTGCTTCCTCTTCGGTTGCTGCGGGAATAATCAAATCGTCAATGAAAATTAAGACAATCCCCTTAGTTATTTGGTTCCTAAAAATGGCAGTGATAAATCTCGTGAATACCTTAGGACAGAGAGAGAGCCCAAAAGGAGCCCTGAGGAACTCGAACTGCCCTGTCGCTGTGACAAATGAGGTGAATTTGACAGATTCTTCATCCACCGGCAAATGAAAATACCCGTTCTTCAAATCCAATGTACTGAAAACCCTTGCTCCTACCAATCTGTCAATATGGTCCTCTATCACTGGCATAGGATATTCGTCTTTCACCATTTTCTGGTTAATACGTCGATAATCAATACACATCCTAGTACTTCCATCCTTTTTCCTGACAAGCACCAAAGGACTGGCATATTCGGAAAAGCTTACCCGTACAACACCATCGTCGAGCCACTTAGCCACTTGTCGGTCAACCTCTTCTTGCTCGGCTGGAGCCAACCTTCTGGGTCGTTGTGCAACCGGAATGTCATCCTTCAACACAATCTTCAACTTGACGGGCGCTTCTTTCGTCTTACGCGGTATGTACGACTCCACCAGCTTATTCACGCTGTTACGTCTGGAACCTGGAGACATGTGTACCCCTGGATTCGCTGCAATTCAACGTCTTAACCGTCTTCAAGTTTTGAATGCAGGACTCGTAGGTAGTTACAACCGTAGTCTAACGGTACTACTTTGTTCGTTAGCAGTCTTCGAAAAATCACACTATTTTCCCGTCTTTTCCTTTTACTTCTGTAGATCTCGCTTCTGACACAACTGTAGGAAGTGGAGGCGAAAGTAAACTCTTAATTACTGATAATTATTATATTTTAGAACGGAAAATAAACCACAAGCACGTAACAGCCGTCTTTCCATCGAGCAGATGACAATCGTTCTCCCTCTCTCCGCCGTCTCAGGTCATTCATGCTATCCCTTTCATACTCGTATACATTATTTATATTTGTCTCATTCACTCACAATACAACATTCTTACGTTCCGTTTCACTCAATCCTACAATAATATAGGAAACCTACTCACACTGATAGGTATTTAAATGGCAATTCCCACCACCATCCCAGCCAACTAGCTACTGTAGGCAAATCTTTGTTTCAGAGAGCCCAAAAGATATGCGATGATCGGCATCTAGCTGCGGAGCTTCGGCATGCTAGGCAGGCACTTCGGGCAAACAACCTGAAGATTCCTCGAGCCGATCAGAAGACTCGTATGAAGATTCCCACTGTTGAGCGCAGGCCAGCCGTTCTGCCTTTTGTTGGAGGGGTTACAGACAGGATCAGCCGCATCTTGAAACGTGCCTCTATTAAAACCTATTTTAAGCCAATGAAGAAGATGTCGCAGTTTCTGAGGCCTGTTAAGTATAGCACCCCCTTACTGAACGCAGGAGTGTATAAGCTGGACTGTGAATGTGGGCTTTCATATGTTGGGCAGACAAAGAGGAATATAACTACTAGGGTGAAGGAACACATAGCCGATGTCAAGCACCGTCGACAACAGTCTGCGGTTTGGGAGCATGTCAGTGATAGACCGAATCATTCTATTAAGTTTGACAAGCCTTTGGTTCTCGTTAAGGAGAAGAGAAACATTCCTAGAATGTTGCGTGAGGCTATTGAGATAATGAAATATCCAAACTTTAATAGAATGGAAAGAAGCTTTTCTCTACCACCAGCTTGGGATCCGGTTGTTCATCTGATAAAGGAACAGTCTAGACATAAACCGTGAGGCTGATGTATTTGGCGGTGGTGACTATTCCCCCCCTTTTTAGTACTGGCAACATTTTTTCAAAATTATTTTAAATTTCCTTATTAATCAAAATTGTATGTTTCAGTTTAATGCATGATGATCTTAAGATGTACTACATATGTTTTTTGAAAAGAGTTGTCCCGCTGAGTTTCTTGCCGGTCCCAATTTTGGGATACCTTCCTAACAATACAATCATACAAAGGAAGGAAATACTTCTCAGGCAGTGGCGTAGGGATAGAACCGGCGTAGATTATTTATTTTGTCTCTTGTCTTCATTCTGAAAATATTTGTAATGAATAACTAGCTTAATTTGCAAATTTTGTATGTACATCCACCCTTAAAATTTATTGTCTGTGGTTTAGTAATTTTTCTTTGGTGGGTAGTTTTGTACTTATCTTTCTTATTTTGATGGAGGTAGATCTATCAAATTTCCTCCATTGTCAGTCATCCGCAGACCACGAACTCTGTAAAGTGTTCGAAACGTCGGAATGAAGTTAAAATTAGTTAATATACGCGAGTTTATCCGTTTTCATAGTTTTATTCCCTAGGAAGTAATAGAAATATGAGTACCTACGTCATTCGATATTATTTTGTCTTTTTTTTGTCGGCAAGTGTGATGAAAAACATTGTATGCATCACGGTCGGTAAGCGGAATACTAACTCGAGTCATTTAAAGCCCTCCGCCTATGGTGTCAGGCTTCTAACACTCTCGTTAGTAATTCCGTACTTACCTCTCTTGATGCACAATGAACTATTGTTTTTATTAATTTCTAGCTATCATTAGGATGTGGTATAGTACCTACACTACGACACAAATGCAAAAAACATGAAATTCGAAACGTGTGGCGATGTTTTTAAACACGACCGATAGGGAGTGCTTTAAATCAACACGAGTTACGAATTTCGTTTTTGCACGTGTCTCGTACGACGTTTTTTAGTACAGATGGCCCTCCGAAATTTTGGACCCGACGTAAAATGACCCACTTCTCGCACTAGAGCCTAAAAAGTACACCATCTGTACTAAAAAAAATGTTTCATCATTGAGTTTTGCTGTGTAGAACAGTAAATCCCAAACGTGCAAATCTCAATTTTTGAAAAAATTACTAGTCATTTTCTTCCCACGGTTCTTCCCTTCATATGTCAGTTTCAAATTCACACTACCAGCACTAGAGTTAGCATAATATTGCTAGCTATATTCAAGACGGCACAGATTTATGGTAAATATGGTGTTAGGGGACGAATAAATATCTAACAATGTCTTCGGCTTATTTGTATTTATTACACTGCAGTCTATACCTCATAGGCTGAAAGAGATTTTCCTACTTTAGCAGCATTGGGAATGTAAATATTTTGTTTTAAAATGAAGTTTATTGTATGATATTATTGTAAAGTGAAATAATAATAAAATGTCGTTCTTATTTTCTAAACGACAGTAATACTCGCTCGTATAAGTTACGGACCTGTACACATTTTCCTGCATATTTCTTCTATTACTTATTCGTATCGAAAATAATGTGATATTATTCAGTTTAAATTGAATGCACAGATGAGATATTGTAATAAATACAATCTATTATCATAGGATTAAAATGCAAACTGAATTCAGATTACAAATAATTGTTTCTCTCAAGTCTAAGTAGCCATTTAAAAACGCAATATCCGCGGTTATAAGCGGACCATTGAAAAAACAATGAAACGCCGCAATCGAGGAAAGAATAGCAAATTGAGGGCGAGGCAATTTGTATCTCTTGTCATACTTTTTAATTTCACCCCAAGAAAAACAGATTAGTTTCGTCCGAACACTTTGCGTATTTGCGGATCTTGAACAATATGAGTCCTTTTGTCTGCCGTTTTGTTTCGCTTTTAGGAGCTTTTTTAACTGGATTCATTTGTAAATTTGTTTCTTTTATTTTGGCATATGATCGAGGATCTTAATCGCGTGTAACTTACGTTTAATTAAATCCTGATGTTTTAAAATATGAGTGATAATCGTTAAAGTTTAAATCAATATACATTATGTGTTAGTTTTTAGTAAAACGTCCCACTTTGTCGCTTACCATAAAGACGAGATTTCCTTGTATCTTCATATGAATAAATTGACAAAGCATGTTGCAGTTTTACTAAACTCACTCACATATATAATCGAGGAATTTGAAGGTTTAGCACCCATTCATGTTATCAGCACTATCACTACATGTACCAACTATCAAGTTCTTCGTCTTATATTGAGCTTTAGTTTCAAGTATACGAAATTTTGATCGTCGCTGTGTTGACAAAGCACCATTACAATACGGTCGACAAAACTCCATTTCAAAATATCCATCCATGAAACTGAACGTAAAGTGAATGAATTTACATAACACCGGCTGATTGATTAGATCGGGTCACAGGTTTGTACTCAAAGAGATATTACTCCGCGCCGTGGAAATTGGTTTGCAGCTAATGTACGGTGCACGCAGGGTTGTCAGAATATACTCGGTTTTTACGGTAATAATAATAATAATAAAACTCTTTATTGTTGCACTACTTACAAACATATACAAAGCAGCAGAATACATTCATTTTAAATAAGTAGGTAACAACAGGCGGACTTATCGCTAAAGAGCGATCTCTTCCAGACAACCTTTGGATAGTGAAATGGTCAAGAGAAACTGTAATGGGCAGTGCAAACAAACAAAGGAACAATTAAATTTGTACATTTCATAAATAAAATACATAGACTACTTGATACGTATAACGAAAACAAACTACATAAACTAATATTTATAAACTATTTACCAACTAAATAAGTAAGGACACAGTACATATTACCTTCATAACACAAAAGCAAATAACTACTAGCAAAGACTACGACAAATTTACGGCAAGGACAGATAATGTTCTTTCAGGCGCTTTTTAAATATTGGCAGGGATTGAGCCCGCCTTATATCAATGGGCAAAGCATTCCACATCCTAACGGACTGAAAACTAAAAGATTTATGTGGTATAAAAATATGCAACCATAGGCAATGGTTTCATATTTGAGCCGTTTGCAGTGGAGACCTTAGGACCCTGGGGGGATAGCGCGCACAGGGTCTTCAAAGAGGTGAGGCAGAAGCTGTACGATTTGACGCGTGACCAGAAGGCTGGTTCATATCTAGCGCAGCGGATCAGCATTGCCATTCAACGTGGCAATGCTGCCAGCCTTCTGGGCACGCTACCGATCGACAGTGATCTGGGGCAAATTTTTTATTTATAATTTAGTTGTATTTTCGTAAGTTTATTTTAAGATTTAGTTTATTGTTTCTGTATAAGTAATATTGTTTATAGTTTTCAAAATAAAGTTCTGAAGATACCTAAAAAAAAAAAAAAGATTTATTAAAGAACTTACTAGACGATCGGGGAGGAGCAAGAAGATGGTTTTGAGAGCACCTTAAGGAAGAGAGGAAACTAAACCGCTCCTTAAGGTAGCCAGGGGTATTAGGAATAAAAAGAATACTATAAAGAAGAGAAAG
>JALPQI010022570.1:0-21530 GCA_025490895.1 Thaumatotibia leucotreta
TACAGGTTCGCCGCTTCTTTTTGAACCAAACGATAAATAAATGCATAAGTCATTGTAATAAAACGGCATTTTTTGTGATAGTGACGACGACAAAACAATCATATCACTTACATTATTAAACACTGCAGCAGTTGGTGGTTTCATTTAAAGAGTATTTAGTCATCATTCATCAGTGAAATCATCGTCTGTAGTTCGAATATTTGACTGCTGACTGAATGAAACCGCCAACAGCTGCAGTATCTAATCATGAAAGCGACACGACTGTTCTTTAAGAATATAATTACGTTGAAAAAAGCTTGATATCGATCTCATAATTATGATGTTCTTTTAAGCTGAAGGCATTTTTGTTAACTGATTTTTTATTATTTCTTTGCACTGTGAGAGAAGTCATTAATCTGCCATGTCTATAATTATAATTTCAAAACTACGTTCCTAATGCTGAATGATAGACTGTTTTTGTGTACTAACTAAATGCACAAAATTGTAATAAAACGGCTAAACTCATGTATATTCGGTATATATAAAAAGTGGATAATAAACAGATGAGCACCAAGCAGCTCGCTGAGCCCGTTGAGATAAACGGGTTGAGGGTGGGTTTGCGCCGGCACTGATGCCATGTCCGACTGCGGGTTTATGTCACCGAACACTACGTAACAGATGATAAGCACACGAAGTCACTGTGTGCACAAAACCATCATTATTAGCTCGGAGATTACCGGCTTCTATGCCGTTGGCTCAGTCCAGCCCCCATTCCGATAAAAATTAATCTTAATCGCTCTGTATATCTTCCGTGGCAGGTAGCATCTTTACCGTACCAGCATCCTCGCTTTATCAAAAATGCAATGTGCCTGTATCGTATGCGTCCACCACAGTCGAGCTATATCTATCTCCCTGTCCTTGACAGAGCTCAGAGTCTTGTAGACCCATTACGACGTTCCTTACCGAAGTCGTACGGTATCTCATAAACATCCGAACTGCCAAGTGAATTTCCGTCCTTTGGAGATCGTAAGAAGTACTCATATTGGTATGAGGACGCAAAATGGTCTTAATGCTACACCTTCGGCGTAATAGGCGTCCAATTCCGTTTGTCACTCCTGTAATATGAGGCAAGAATGATGGTGCCCTCTCAACTGTGTGGTGATGTCGAAACGTCCCTGAGCCTCCTTGTACGCTGACTTTGTCTCCAACCATATCTGTTCCTCTCCAAGCTCTCCAACGTCTCGCCTCGTCTGACATGTTGCAACATTTCTAATAGTTTAGATAACAGGAGGTAATAACAATAACTAGGAGATGCCTGTGTCCAGCAGTGGATCGAAATAGGTGAATGATGTGATGTGAATAAAAGATATAAACTCATTTCGCATGTATTGTGAATCACAGAACCACGAGGACAGGTTTGCGAGATAATGGTATAAGCCAACTGGCTTATACCATTATCAACAGCAGGTAACTAGCAGGTAGCTTTTCTATAGACTTTTTGTGACAGACGATCATTCTGACCTAGTATTAATAACCCATCAAGAAAACGAAGTGTCCCATCCACCTCTCTCTTAAATGTGAACTTCATTCTGGGATGCATCTCATTAAGATCGGTTAGTATCACATCAACAACTCTATCAGGAATTACAGCAAAAACGTCATCCACATTTTGTAACCAGCATCTCGGCCTTTTCGGACAACTCTTGAATGCCCTCTGCTTAAATTTATCCATGAAAATGTTGACCAGTACCAGAACTACATTATAAGAGAACTCTATGTTTCAATCTGCAAATAATACTCCCCTTGCCAAACAGAATAGCAACTATTCAGGAAATGTTCGATGAATTTCATGTGCACAGTCGTTACGATCTACAACATCTTTCATTATTTTTTTAGTTTCCAATACTCGCAAACAATGAAGCTACATCAAACTTAACTACATAGTCTCGTCTTCATTCAACACGACATTTTCCAAAAACTGTACAAAAACACTTTACCTGATCTATTTTTCATAATAAAACATACAAAAAAACTATTCACCTGCTTAATTTTCTCAAAATATTTCCATCAGGGTTCCATAAAAATACTATTAAATTGTTTGTTAAATGGCATAATATAATAACTAAACAAAAAGTTTTTATAATGTGTCCGCAAAATAATGTTGTAAATAACAGATACGACAAAACTTACATGCATATTCCAACGTATCTTGTATTATGTATTACTTACGATAAAATGACCATTTATGACCACCGGCGTAAAGTGAAGTAAGTAATACATACCACAATTTTTTTATTCTCTTCTCCGTCATATACTGTCGTAAGTGCAATTCCGGCAAAAATATGAAATATATCAGAGAAGTAATTATATCACTATAAAAATAGTATCTTTGTTATTGATTATGTCAATTTTCAAAGCAATCCATTGAACTATGTGACTACCGTACACATTTCAAACTTTAAAGTGCTCTCCTGTAAACTTGCCATTTTCAACTTACGACAACTTACGTAGGGGCCGTCGATGTTTGAATTGATCTTTTAGGCGTAACGTAACGTTTCAGTTATTTGATTCTAAGCAGAATAAATATATACATTGAGGTTGAGGCATAAAGTGGCCAGTCATCTCGATAAAAGGTTTTTGTTAATTTTAAATTTTAAGGTGTTTAAGGTGCAATTAGCAATGTACAAGTTGCAGAACATTCTCAAAATTGCGGGAATATACTCGGAAATTTCCAAGAATTTTCATGAAAATTTAAGAGTAAATTCTCAATGAGAATGTTTCCATGAGAGAAAATAGTGTTATGAAGAATAATGTAGGTATTTCATAATTGAGTAAATAAGGTGTAAAATATACCTCGAAAGGTATGTACCTATATACAACGGTTTTGGTATGATTAGCTTGCTTGTAAAAATTAGATTGCCGAGAATATTTCTCTATAGAAGTTTCGCAACTTATGAAACTTCTCTTCGGTACATTGCTAGATGCAATGTATAAGGCATTTCTTTAAAGTAATATAAGTAGTGAAGGTTAAAACGCTTTGAAAAATCAAGAACTGTTTTAAGAATATGACAAAAGATAAATCTGGCAGAAACAATCATTCACATACCGAAGTTGAGATAGGCCAGAGTCAACGGCCGGACGTGACATTTTGATAGGATTGTTCACGGTTCCACCATTTAAGGTTATCAAAAGAACTGTTAAGAAGTTTTTTCCTGCTTTTTGCCTTTGAACAGCATTGACATTATATCAAATATCAGATCAAGAGATAGAAAACCCACGATATTCTTCGCACCTAACATTTGATTCATTTTTAAATACACTTTTCTGACGGTGAAAGACCTATCAAGTGAGTGAGGCATTCTTTATCCACTCACATGCTTTGAGTTTTGCGATAGACTCTGTCTATGTAAAATAAGAGTGATGATATGTAACAAAAGCTACCTACATGAATGGGTACCTACATGGGTATACAGTGTGGAAAGGGACGAGTCTAAATACCAACCATTACGATGAACTTTCAGTATGGGACCAACATCGATATATTAAAAACAAAATTAACCCCTCATACAAAGTGAGTGATTAGTTAGAGTTCAATAGTATGGAAAAGTCATTTTTCCATGTACGCTTTCGATGTTGGCCCCATACTAAAAGTTCATCGTAATGGTTGGTAGACTCGGTCGGTAGCGGGAAGGAACGTCGTCCCTTTCTACCCTGTATAGTAGTAATGCGAACCTAAATGACAACAATCAGCGAATTATTTAGGTAAGTTGCATGTTGCATGAAGATAACTTATAGATACTGTTATACTACATTTTATGAATTGCAGTGCTCTAGTTGAAAATAAAAGTCGAATCACTCGAAACTACAGTGGAGAGGCTAATAAACCTTCCACTTGACAAGATTGATCACTCGGTAACAGGTTCCGTGTGTTGTTCCAAACGTTGCGCAGGCGTGGGCGCCGGCATTCCGAACGAATTTCATCAAATACTTGAAACTTTCGATTGAATATCTATTGTTGAGTAAAAGCGTTATTACAAGTCGATTTCATCAATAAAATTACATTTGAAACTGGAAATCCTTAGGCGTCAATCAAATTGAGCGTTCAACACTAGATTTGAATTTCGAGCCTTTTCGTAACAAAACTACCTGTGGCCCTACCGCGAACTTCGAAATTTGTCTCTCTCACTTTAATAATGTCTTCGTTGGAGTGACAGAGAAGTAGTTGCGGTAGTACAGAATATATGCGGTAGAAGACCAGGTTTTCCAGATTATAAACTAGAATGGAGCGTGCAGGAAGGAACTACCAAAGAGCAATTTCTAACGTATTTTTTTCTTACTATATAGCGATCTCATCAGATCTGTCAGTCTCCGTCAACTCTGTTTTTTTTATCTTGCGTTGGTGTTTCCTTGTAAGTACCGTCAAAGAAAAATGATCATAGTATTTTATTAATACCATGAAGTGCCATACGTATCGTGTCTTGTTGGACACAGTGACAATAGTGTGGTACCTCACAAGCTCATAGTAGAGTACTAAATCATTTTCTTATCGAAGGGTAAAGAGTCTAACATTGTGGACTGGTTAAGGGTAAAGACACATATATTATATCAGCATGCGTACGCATTTTGTCTAATGAAATTGGCCGTTTAGTATGAAACGTGTAAGCATGCGTACGCGTGCGGTGAGCTGGACGCGGTCCCATACTAAACTGACATTTTCTATAGACAAAATGCGTACGCATGCTGATAAATGTGTCTTCACCCATCTCAAGGTAACAACATGCAGGCCTGTAGTTATACTGGTTTACTTTTATCGTGTGTCGCTTGAACTCGGCAAGCTATAGGAATACACAGCCAGGAAGTGACAGCTTTGACAGCCGAGACAGCTGGCTGCATAGCCTGTATTAAAAAAAAAGAAATTCGAGCGAATGTGAGACGTGTTTTATAATATTTATTATTCTTCTTATTTTATGGGTGTATTTCGCGGAGTTCCTGCTTATCACAATGAAACAAGAGATTGCTTTTATCTACATTTAATTTCAGTAAAATAATTGAGCAAAAAAACTTGATATGTGTGTGTGAATCTATTATACTACAGTTACGGATCATTAAAAAAATGTTTAAAAAGAGTGAAGTACTTACAGATTTTTTATTTATTTTTTATTAGGTACACACCCCTTCCAGTTTGTATTTGAGTTCGCCTTACTTACGTTCGGACTCGACGGGGCCATAAGAGTTTCTGTTTTACCATTTGGGCCACGGGACCCTAAAACAGTTGTGTCAAGTTTGCGTCTCCGCAATTGGGCAACACTTTAAAACTCGTTGCAATTTATATCGAACCGTATTTAATTCAATTATGTAAAATCAAAACGAAAAGTGTGCTACTTTTTTATTCACTTTTTGTGTTATTACCTCATTGGATTATGACTTTAGTCTGGTCTAAACTTGTTTTGTAGGTCGCAGTTGGTTGACAAGCAACATTAATATCACTACAGATACTGTTATTTACTTGTTTTTATTTGTATTTGATTCAAGTTTGAGGTGGGCTGTTGCATTGGGGAGTCGGAGATTATTTTATATCATGAATTCCAAATGAGTGGGTATAAGGACTGTCTGTTGTTAAGGCAGCTACATATGGAGTGAAATATAAGTCGTGAACAGTACCTAATACGTCTTTCTAACTCTATAAACAACTAACAATTGAATGCCCTACAAGTTACTTAGAAATAGTCAAGTTTTTTTTAGTTTTTTTTTTGTATTTTTTGTAACTTTTTCTAATTTTTAAGTTTTTTTAAAGAAATTATAACGGCTATTTAAGCTAATTAAAACGTTAAATGTAATAAACATCATTTAATTTTAGACAAAATTACAAAATTGGCGTTATTAATTACTTCTATTTGAAGAGGTAATTTAAATTATTCCATTCATTTGTCTTAAAGATCCGTTTGGATATCCTAAAACCAAGAAATACAAAAACGTAAACCCCAAAAAATACAAAAAATTACTTGTCCGTTTTTGAGTAACTTGTGGGGCATTTAATTGCTAGTTGTTTATAGAGTTCACGACTTATATTTCACCCTGTATAGCTTCTGAACGACTACAACTGTAAAATCAATCTAACCTTTATAATCAAGAAATTTCCCTGTTAATGGTAAAATAGACGGGATGATAGGTTTCGAGACTTTCGAGGGTCACTTTCTACGATTGTTTCTTTATGTCGTTGAGATTTCCAATACCCACATGTGTAGATTTATAAAAAAACATTACAAAAGAAAATATTTGACGAAAGAAGACTGTAAACATGTCAGATGAATTAATTTTTCAGTTCCTGAAATTGTGCACATAACGGAATTGGCAATCTCAACGACGTTAATTTTGCTTGAATTGTTTGGAACCTAAAGGTGCATTCAGACCATACGAGCATTCGCTATTTTATCCTCCTACTCTACGAAATTCGATCGTTACACGTTACACACAACGTGATTCGTTGATTTCTTAGAGTGGGGGATAGAACAGCGAATGCTCGTTTGGTCTGAACCTTTACAGCTAATTTCTGTTTTTTTATTCACCGTTAAAATTTATAGATTAATTCTGAGTTCAAATTTATGATTTTTTACTATGAGACCGACATCCGATTAAAGAAAAAAATATGTTCCATACATTTCTACCTACCAATATCTCAAGGTTTGTATGAAATATCAGCATTTTTTCTTGAATGGGATGTCGGTACAGTCGCCATCAGATATATGGTAGCGGTCGAGGTCCCCAAATAAATCGGAGCAACGTAAAATTTCAATAAATTCGTTACGCGAGATAAGGGCAATGATTTGGGAGCGTGTAATTGGTCATAAATTTAGGGGCAGTCACTTTTCAATAAATTCGTAACGTACAAGTAGGTAAAGATATCGGAACGAACATGACTCAAAGATATCGAAGCAGCCAGGATGATCATAAAGATCGGAACATTTATAGGAAATACACCTTAAGTCTGCGTCACATAGTTTATTTTAATTTGTTACTATGTCGTCACTACTACTACTTTAAGTTGTCAATGTCAAAGATGATTTTGACGGCACTGTTGTGGGTGAGTAAATGAGTTTCCTAGATAAAAGAGAAGTTTTCAAGCATCATTATCGAAAAATGCATAAATTCAATTTTGATTTTTTATTGATGTAATCATATTAATATGGGATAAGTAAATAAAATCGTAAAGCTAGGAAATGATTTATTTGAACGAAACTAAAAAAGTATAAAGGGTGAACAGAATACCTAAAAGTCATTTTGCGGATCCTATTTTACCACGGTGACAAGTCCGAGAATTGTAAATTGACTGTTTCTCCCATTGCAGGCGTCCACGGGCTACGGTTACCACTTATCATCAGACGGGCCGTGTGGTCGTTTGTGTTTCAAATATGTTGCAAGAACTTTTAGCAATCAACAATAAATACCGTCTTTTAAGCGAAGCAAAATTATATACAGGGTGTTTTTTTTTCGACCGTTCAAATTCTACGTAGTGAATGTGTAGGTCATACTCACCAACTTTTACTATGGGGACAAAGTCGAAATCGCGAAAAAAAAATCAGCTGTTTCATACAAATTGGCGGCATTACGCCGGCCGAAATGTATGAAACAGCTGATTTTTTTTTCGCGATTTCGACTTTGTCCCCATAGTAAAAGTTGGTCAGTATGACCTACACATTCACTACGTAGAATTTGAACGGTCGAAAAAAAAACACCCTGTATTGTCACAAAAATACGACAATTGTAGCGAAATTCCAACATAGGTCGAACCTCATATCAAGAATTTACGAAAATCGTTCTAAACCTTGTGACAATTGTAACGACTTTACGAAAGTAAAATAGTAAATTACGATACAAGTGCGAAAAAAAATAAGTGGAGTGGAACGAGTGGAGATAAATTAAAGCACGACCGAAGGGAGTGCTTTAAATCTACACGAGTTACGAATTTCCTTTTCGGACGTGTATTATTAGTGATAATTGTATGTTGGTGGCAAACAAGCACACGGACCGTCCGATAGTAAGCGGTAGACGTAGCCTGCGGAGGCTTGACATCAGTAACAGTGATATTATACATATATGATATTATATATATATATATGTTTACACTATTGTTGCTTTACTAAAATACAGGGTGGCTCATTAAAATCAGTCAGTAAGGGAATGTCTGAAATTATCGGATATACGAAAATAATATATGTTCTTAGGAACCATGTCATCGATTTTAATAAACAGAAAAACTGCATTAATATAATTGAAAAAAAAACTACCCAGAAGGGGAATCGAATCCGGTTGTTTTGAAAAAATAAACTTATCTGCACAATTTCTATTCGGATATCCATTGTGCAGGTCTTAAGCAGTAAATAGTAGTATTTGTTTTTAGGAACCATATCCCCTAAGAAGCATGATGTCTAAAATTAATAAAATACATTGTTTTCATATATTCAACACGTTTTTTACTAATGTATAAATGCAGTTTTTTTATCAAAATCGATGATAGATAATTAATTATGGTCCCTAAAAACAAATACTACTTAGTATGTCTTATAGTTTCAGAATTTCTCTTTCAAAAAAATAAGTTTTAAGACAAATTATTATTTCATCACACTTGCTGTCTAAGCGCGCCATTGCTTGCGCGCGTAGCGGGAGTAATAGAAAAGTGATATTCCCTAGGGAGTAATAGAAATGTCAGTACGTCATTTAATGATATTATGTCTTAAAACTTATTTTTTTGTCGGCAAGTGTGATGAACGGTAGGTAAGCGGAATACTAACTCGAGTCATAAAAGCCCTCCGCCTAACGGCGTCGGGCTTCTAACACTCTCGTTAGTAATTCCGTACTTACCTCCCTTGATGCACAATGTACTATTAAATGACGTACTGATATTTCTATTACTCCCTAGGGAATTTCACTTTTCTATTACTCCCGCTATGCATGCAAGCAATGGCGCGCTTAGACAGCAAGTGTAATAAAAAGGTGACATTAACCGACCCCCAAGATCGCCTGATTTGACAGCTCCTGATTTTTTTTCGTTGGGGTTATTTAAAAGAATTTGTCTTTTCTAATTGGCCAACGAACCTTTAGCAATCAAAACAAAATACTCGAACCACGATCACTGAAATAACGCCGGAAATGTGTGAAAAAGTGATGAAAAATGCGATGGCATCTGCGATGCTACTGGAGGTGGATATTTGTCTGATTATTTTCCATGTGTAATTGCCGACCCGAAAAAAAATTATTTAAACCAGTGATACTTTATATTTTTTGTGTTATGTACAGAATAAAATTTCAAAAATAAAGAGTATCTATCTTATTTGGCCACCCTGTATGACTATGAATATATTCTAGATTGACTTATACACTGTTGTACTTATCAACAGTACTTTCAAATCGCATTGTAATCGCTGTTTAATAATACCTACTTCAATATAATTATTATTATTACTCGAACTATTTATTGCGCCACCGAGTAGGTACCCGACATCTTCAGGCTTAGCACATGATTGGTGCGACAGTATGTCGCCGCCAGATAGATCTCCCGTCCTTCACTAGCTATATTAACAAAAGAGGGACGGATAGACTATCTCGCGGCGAGATATTGTCGCGCTAATCATGTGCTAAGCATACTTATCACGAAATTTAGGTTTGCTCCTTGTTCTACCTTTGCCAATTTTGGCAATACGTCAAAACAGCGGTTAAACTAGATAACTCATTTTAATTATTTAGGCATAATATCTGTCCAATTTGCGAAAGAGACAGAAATATATTTGTCACGATGACAAATGTCTACTCTTTTCGAAGAACGTCACAACAAACCACTCTGTTCTAAATTCAAATTATTGACAACCTATTCAAGACTTGTGGCTGACCATAAAGAATTTAAAGCGATGTGTATATGACACTAAGGTATATTTTCCATAAATGTTGAGATATTTACGACCGCCCTGACTGCTCAGATATTTCTGATTATATCTGTGTTCCGATATTTTTGCCTAATTATACGTTACGAATTAATTGAAAAGTGGTTGCTCCTAAATTTGTGACGAATTACATGCCTCTAATTATTGCCCTTTTCTCACGTAACGAATTTATTGAAATTTTACGTTGCTCCGATTTATTTGGGGACCTCGACCGCTACTATATATCTGATGGCGACGTACCATAGTTAATATTCATCCCTCTAAAATGATAAAAAATCATCTTGTATATTAGACCAAATCAGTAATAGAAATAAAACTATAATATTGTATTTTACACATTAAGGAAGTAACCACACGAGCAAGAATGGCTGGTACATGGCAACCACAAGTGCTTTCATTTATATCATGGCTGACACCTTGGTACTTTCTACTTATGTCACTGACATTGGGTAATTCTATTCATACTCATATGTATATTATTAGGAGTTTAATGGTAGGTTTTGCTGGTGGTAGGACCTCGTGCAGTCCCGGATAGCTTCCCCGTCTTACCCGATAACCTGCCGCTAAATAGTTAGTATTGTGTTCCGGTTTGGGGGTAAGATAGCCGTTGTAATTACTGGCATAGAGGCAATCTAATTACACTGATTGGGGACTTACTTAAGAATTCAGATAGTACCAGGACGAGCGAGCTTTGTCTGCTATATCCGAAACATACTTGTACATGTCGTAGGATGATTTGATACTTCGAATCTTCGTGAAAATCCTAGGGGTTTTGCGAAAACGCGGATAATAGGTTTTTAGGTTAGATTGCAAAACCCCTAGGATTTTCGCGAAGATTCGAAGTATCAAATCATCCTACGACATATATACATAATAAGCTCTTCGAAATCGTTAGAGTTGTTTTCGAGAATCCCCAAAATCTCTTGCTATATATGGATCCATATAACAAGACTTAGTTGTTTAAATAGTTTAGTAGTTTAGTTGGTAATTAGATGAAAGATGGTTCCTTCAAGCGTTGAGTCTACTCCAAGTGGTTTATTGAAACAGGACAGTAAATTATATTTAATAGAGTAATTTACGACTTTAATACGTTTAAACTTGATCTCAACAGTCAATGGCGTCTAAACTTATTTCTATGCTCAATATTTGGGTCACTGACTTCGTTAAAGTTATACAATAATATGTAACTGTTGATGTGGGTAAGTGCTATTAAATATTATATCGCAGATTTTATCAACTGTAACTACACTTTTTGATAGCGATAATTATTGATGCTTTGTATTGTTTTACTGATGAGTAAGTTCGCTAATAATCAAGCCTTCTTGTGCCTTTTGCAGTCTACATGTAAAGGTGCATTTAGACCGAACTAGCGAATGCTCATTCTATCCCCCACTCTACGAAATCCGTTCGTTACACTAAACCTGATTCGTCGAAATTTATTGATTTCGTAGAGTGGGGGATAGAATGAGCATTCGCTCTTTTGGTCTAAATCCACCTTAACATAATGTTCCTGTTTTAAGAGAAGATGTCATTTAAATCATGATATAAATTAAAGCTGCTTGCCATCAGACGAATTACACAGGTTATTTAGGTGAAAAAGTTAAGAGAAGCTCCTGTTGAATGTAGTTGTAACCTATCCAACCAATGCCTATAAGCATTGTTTTGTTTGTGTTCGCGTTTTAAACATGTATTGTCTTTTTGGATAGATTACTACTAGGTACATACGACAGGAGACTTACTTAAGTTTTTTTTAAAGTATAACAAAATAGTGGTGATCTATTCTGTTTGAGGTGGTCCATTCAGTGTCGTGATCAGAAAATTTAAGAAGCGTAAAAACAACAATAATGTTTTTTTTCTGGGCTGTTTGCCCAACAGACCTACCCTCTACAGAAAATGGTACGTTAAGTTACAAGAAAATGTTACATTATGCTGAGGTGAGTCCATTTCGTGGTATAATATTAAGTGCTGTATCCGTCTGTTTTGTCTTGTCCTGTCATGCTTATATTTGCCACGAATAAATTATTTGTATTTGTATTTATTTAAGTAAATATCACAATTTTGCCATGGTTCAATTCATAAATATTTACGCTGCTTGTTCCATCATTAGGTAATTTCGCATTATTACACGTATTTCCACAGCGGTACTGGACTATAAGTTCTTGATTACCATAATGAAAAATGCCACTCAAACGTCGAAATTGACAAGTCAAGGGTTCCTCATATCATTGTTACAGTATCTCAAATTGTAAAAATATCAGAAATAGCTTCAATGTCAGGCAATCATATTTAGCCTTCGCCGGTTTTGTCATAGGGAAAGTGAGGAACGTGACCACAAACACATAGTGCACATTACACACCTAAAACAAATCTAACTTAATAAAAGATTGCATCACGAGCTTATTCAGTCCACAGCTGGGCACAGGCCTCTCCTATTACTATGCGTATGGTCGCATTAGGAGGTAATGCCCATAATCGCCACGCTGGATAAGCGGGTTGGCAATGGCAGTAGTGAGTCTAATATGATGATGCTGCTGCCCATCATCAATATTCAATAAATGAATGGTTAGTGACTTATACCTTAGATGACTCTTACGAGTCTTACGACACCCACGAAACGAGTTGGGGTGGTGGGAAAATGTGTTGTAACCGTCGACACCACGCAAATACTCTATATGCTCGAGAATTTAGAGTGGTATCTATGAAGATCGTGTGATTTAGGCATGAGCCGCGAAAGCTGACTTACCTACGTGGGATCGAATCCCGCCTTGGTTTAGGTATTTTTTGTTTGATGACATATTAGTCATATTACAATATTTATAATACATTATATATTATCATACTAGCTACTGTAACAGTGCACGAACACTCTGAAGTCAATTCTGACACATGTCATTTCAATACATTATGTGTTAAATAGTGACATTGTTGATAAATAATGTATTGAAATAATTCACTTTATACCGAGCGAGCATTGTATTTATTTATTCTTTAATGCAGGAAAGGCAAACTTAATGCCAAGAGGCATTCTCTACCAGGCAACAATAAGGCAAATTAGATAAGTTGTGTAGTGTGACTATTTGAAAATCACGAATCAATATATTTAATCAAAATAATTTGGACATCAATTAGCATACGGCCCATGCTGAGGCCCTACCGCGAAAAACGAAATTAGTAAATTTCGAGGATATGTCTCTCTCACTCTAATGACGCCTTCGTGTGAGTGACAGAGATAGATCCTCGAAATTTAGGAATTTCGATTTTCGCGGTACTGCTGTGGTATAAAAAACAAGAAAAACCTATGTCGGACAAGGTTAATGGCGAAATTTGTGTATGGTGTGCATGGATGACTTTGAACAATAAAGGGCCATGTTTGCGTAACATGTTTTACGTTTCTTTATTGTTTAATGCCTAATTAATTTTATTTAGTCCATAAAACAGTAGTTATGTGTCAAAATTAAAGCGTGCCGTGTGTGGTAATTTAACATTTTTTTCAGTACAATATGACTAGTAGTAAGCGCAGTTGTAGTAAGTATTGTTAACACCTTACATCAAACATTTTGAAGTATATCTGTAAATTGCAGGTTTCTTAAAGTACCTATGATTTATCTCATTTTTCTTGTCGTAATAAGCGACGAAGTAAAAAAAGATACATATAAACCTATTCTACTTCTTCTTCTACCTAGCGTTATCCCGGCCTTTGCCAGGGTCCGCTTTCCTGCTGCATTTCCTCTATTTTGCACGATCCTGGGCATTTTCTACTGTAAGCACATTTACACTCATGTCAGCCTTCTAGACATCGCTTCTTTCTAACTAATTCAAGTACAATAGGCACATACATAAAATCAACAAGTCATAATTGGCGGAGGTAGCCCCATTATTGTGTATTTAGAAAATGTAGATTATACGCGAAGATGTAATATGTCGTCAATCGACAACCAAAACTTATTATTAGTATGACTTAAAACGGAATATTTACCATGTAAGTTGAAATTATTGAGCCCCCGATATTCGGCTCTGTAAATGACCATATTAATTAGCTTAAAAACCAAAACTCAAATACCAACTTGAACTGAAGCTCGTATCTCAGTTCAGATTAGCAATTTACAAGTTGCGGAACATTCTCAAAATTGCGGGAATATGCTCGGAAATTTCAGAGAACTTTCATGAGAATTTAAGACTAAGTTTTCATTGAGAATGTTTCCATGAGAACTTATAAAAAAGTGTTATGAAGGACATTCTATTTCAGAATTGAGCAAAAAATGCATAAAATATACCTTAAAAGGCATGTATACAGGGTGTAATCGATAAGTGTTTACAGGCCATAATTCCGTAAATATGAGAGATATCAGAAAACTTTTAACTGATATCGAAAGTACGTTACCCAACGAGTAAAATTACATTAATAACTATTTGAAATAAAATCAGAAATATGCCAAATATTAACTAGTTACAAACCCTTCCTTACATTTAGTAGGTAACCGTTCATTCAAAGACTAGTTTAGACTATTAATTATTTCATAAACGGTAGTATTATGATATTTATTATTTTATCACAATGTATTCGTACAAATAACGAATCTCTAACAGTTTTATTTCTTACGACACTCGACATTCTTTGAGGCTGTAAGTCGTCCTACTAAATGTATGGGAGCGTTTTAACTTAGTATTTTTAATATTACTTCATCTATTTAGCAAAAGTTATTAATGTAATTTTATTTGTTGGGTAACGTACTTTCGATATCAGTTAAAAGTTTTCTGATATCTCTCATATTTACGGAATTATGGCCTGTAAACACTTATCGATTACACCCTGTATACAACGGTTTTGGCATGATTAGGTTGCTTGTAAAATTGAAATTGCCGAGAACATTCTCTACAGAAGTTTGGCAACTTATGAAACTTCTCCTCGATACATTGTTAATACGTACTGACATACGAAGTTGCTAAGAGTGAGCAGTGACAGTTTTTATAGTGAGTTGAGTTCAGCCGACGATATCTTAGTCACCCAAGTTAGTAATGCGTTATTATAATTTGTTAAGTAATTAAAAATTATGTTTATGACACAGCCACGCGTGCCACGGAAAACTTTTTAAATTAGTTTTGAATAAATCATTTTAATTTCAAATACCGGACCTTGACCCTATGATATTGTGACATGCATTCAAATACAAACATTTAGTAAATGCTTGCCTAATTTAATAAAGATTAGATCAATTAAATAACTTTTTAATAGTCATCATAGATATTTATATTTGCGTTGTTTATAAGCACCCGATAGTAGCCGATTGCACGGGATCGGGGTGACCCATGATATCGGCCAGAATTTAATTTATTTATTTTTAATTAACTATTTTTTATATTCTATATTGATTATTATTATTATTGATTTTAATTTAATTTATGAATAGGTATTTTTTATATAATTTGGAATTGTAATATGGACTGAGTCTGGAATAAATTAATTTCATTTAATTCATTATAATCGTTTATAACATCATAAGTGCCGTTTGATAGAACTTAAACCACCTGTGTGAACTTGAATAAAATGTAAGGTTACGTAAGTCTCTCAATAAATTAGGTATTATGGAGTAAGAGTGAACTTGGTAGGTACTAGGGATGATCAATTGGTCATGCGGAGCAACTTTCATTATGGAGACAATCAAGAACTCGCGAAAATCTTCTAATCATTGATCTTGACTTAACTATCAATTAAGGACCAAGTAACTCATATTTAGGTGATTTGTTTTCACGATTTCTTTGTTGTCTCCATAGTGAAAGCTGCCCAGCGCGAGCATCCCTAGTACCCAGTTCACTCTTGCTCCCCGACCCAGATGTCACTCTGTAAAGCTCGGCCATTCGTCTTATTACTGGATATAATATACAGGGTGTAAGTCTAATACGGGCGAAGCTCTTCACGGGTGTTAGTTTACGACACAATAAGTACATTCAAATAACTTTTACTTAAAATTAGAGCAATAAAATTATCCACACAAAATAATTCGACGCGCGATGTAGAGCAACATACGCGAGTTAACAACTCGTTGACAGCTAATTTCAACAGCAGATGATATAACTGCGATATCAACAATAACAAATGTTCGTACCTACATTGCTGCTCCGATAATCTTAAAAAAAATCTGTGGGGTCATAATTAAGAGTAATTTAAAAAAACCTTGTAATCCATGATTACACTAATGAATCCCATGCCTGGTTTAATTGATCGCCCGTATTAGATTTACACACTGTATAAGAATAATTGTTACCATGTTCTGAACTTTATTGTTAGGTAACAAAAGAACAAAGCACAAACTTAGTTCGAAGTTCAAATTCTGATACACTAAGGACTGATTTTTAAATCCTATGTTAAATTAAAAGTATCCGTCAGTTAACATTGTTACCATCGTTATCTCAAGTCAGGAGACTCAGGAGTCAAAAAGAATAGATATTTATTTGACAGATATTTTTTTTTTAGAATAGGAGGCAAGCGAGCAGATGTATCGCCTGATGGTAAACGATCACCGTCGCCCATGGACACCCGCAATACCCGTGGTATTACAAGTGCGTTGCCGACCTTTAAGATGGGAATTTTCTTGATGATTTGAAAATCGTTACGGTCCGGAAACACCGCAGACGAGGAATCATTTCCGAGTATAGCTGTGTGAGGCAGGAAAATTCTAGAAAAATGCACGGTTGAGGACTGCTAAACATCTAAATGGTGAGGATAGAAAAGCTGGCGTGTAGGAATTGTTAACTGACTTTTGAAAAATCAGTACTAAAGCTTTGATGGATAAATGATAATTCGTTTGTAATACGAAAATTACCGAGCTTACTTTAAGAAAAACCAAGCGCTATATAATGTTATGTTATTTTTAAAGTCGACAGTGCCATGGTGCCAATTTAATTGCAATTTACATAAATTAAACACCTCGTGTTTATCCCTTTAGTCGTGAGTCTCATCTCGTAAGTATCGTAATCAGTCGGATGCGGATTTTCCTTTTAGATCTATTTATCTTTTATTTATAAGACATTACCTCATATGGGGCGTCACTTTATCATACCAAGCTTCCTGCCGAGCCTTTTTACAATTCTTGTTCATTAACTTTGTAATAACATAAACAGTGATCAATTTTGTTTAGTTCATCAGCTTTGTTTTGTGTCTTTTTTATGCTGTATGTAAATCTAATAATGGATTACAAGATTTTTTAAGATACACTTAATTATGACCCTAATAATTTTTTTTTAGATTTTCGATGCAGCGATGTTAAACGTCAGGCATGTCATGACTAATATTGGTTACTTTTCAGCTGCTTACATTTTAATGTGACACATGCTCAGATTAATATGACAGGTAATATGTACACATACATTTGATTGGTAAATCTGTTCAGATGCATATGTACCTTTCTATGCTTATACATTTTTGAAGCCTTGGTTTTTCTCATATTTTATGAACTTGACTGTACGAGAAGTATTAGGCCCGCGTTGGGACTATACAAAACAGGCACGTTTGATGTCGAGTTGCGGAAACAGCCGAATAAAATACAATATCTAAAAAATACACAGAAAACAACCATGACTAAGAAAAAAATGAGATAAACACTAATGAATGCCCTCGCTGGGATTCGAACCCGGTACCTACCGTTTCGTAGACAGGGTCACTACCCAACTAGGCTACAGAGGCTGACAAGGGCTGAGCAAGTAGACGTAAATGTTGTACAGTGGAGGAATTTAACTTCCTACCCATTTCGTACCTTGTCACAGTGACAAATCAATCTGAAATCAATATGAAAGCTGCTAGGACTGTCATATTCAGAGATCGGATTTTTGTGCGACATCTCATATTAAATGTCATCAAAATGACGTAAGTCACTAAGAATGTCACAAATCCATCCGATCTCTGGTCATATTATAGCTATTATGACAAGGTACGAAATGGGTAGGAAATTAAATGCCTCGACCGTACGTCACGCGATGTCACAGTATTGAGCACTGATGGTATTGAGGTTTTAATAACCCGCCAATTAAAAGATTTATTGAGGAATTAAGCAATCAACAGAGAATGTTTACAATTTATGGACGAATCAAACGTCAAATGCTATCTGCGCTTAAAGGAAACAATGGCATTTTTATGGTAAACACGGCATAAAAATGTTTTTGTTTCAAATTAGGACGCGTAAAAATGACTATTGTTGATTATTTTGTTAAATTCATAATTCCTCAATAGACATAATATTTGTATACAGAATTTAATTTTTTGTTTTAGTTTAACTGGAATTATGTAAGATGATGAAAATTACTTATACGATATTTTTTTACGAATACATTTTGTATATCTACGCTTCTTTTTACTTATTATTTAGTTGCAAACGATTGATATTGGGATCTTTTACATCGCTTTCTATCCAATTGCCTTCAGAGTAATTCATAATTCCCTACATTTAGAATTTTGTTTAAGACACTTTTGTTCAAACCTAAGGCCAACCCAACACATCGATTATTTCCTCTATTTGTCATTTCTAAACTTTCTTTAGGGAGCTTTATTAACTACTTCGACTGTGTTTAATGCAAATACGAAAAAATACCATTCTTGTAAAGTCCATTTCAAATACGATGGCCCAATTCCGCTTGACAAAGTCATTAGGCGTCAACAATAGGATCAGTGATAACAAAAGATACCTGCCCAGATCCTTTTGTGTCGTGATATTTATTGCATACGTCGATATACAACACGTGGCAATTTGTAGTGGACCAATTAAATGACAAAAGTTTCGAGTGAAATCGGGCCTTCGTATTTGAAATGGACTATATCTTTTACGCAGGGTTTCCCCAAAACTGGGTCTATGGTAGCTTACCGGCCTATGACACACGAACTGAATGTAAAAAAGTGTGACGAAATCTCGACAAAAAATGTAGGTTATCGAATGAAGTCATTAATCTGGACTGTATTCTGTTCGCTACTGCATTACGCGCTGTGACTAGCATAATAAGATTAGTTGCCGTGCATATTGTACTGATAAAAACATAGGAAGTGGACTTTTTTGTTTTTCATTTACATCAAGCAAATTTCGATAAAAGCCATGTAATCGAGTTAAACAGATTTATTGGTGTCAAGGTCGATAGTTAAGTAAAGAAAGTTGCATCATCAAAAGTCAAGTAATAAACAATATTATTGACCAAGAATTCAATTATTGTAAACTTCCGTTTGTGAACTTGGATAAGTATCTAAAATATCAGTGGCGAAAAATTATCTACACTCTGATTAATCAGCTTTTTAGTAGAAAAGGCGGTAAATAAATTTTTCTATGGAAAAACAACTCTTCCTACCTACCTTCTTTTAAATTTGCCGCCTTTTTTACTGACAAGCTGTTTGGACAGAGCACAACTTGTTTTTTAGAAATAATATAGAAATGTCTAATATATACGCGATTAAAAAAAATGGCTTTACAGATGTTGATGTGATTTACAATACAGAGACGTATGAAAATATCGATTCGATCAACTTATATTTAGTACATTTGATCGAGTCTTCCTGTCAGCTCGGGTGTATATTAAATTGTGAAGTAAAGATTTAATTTAATTTTGAAACCAGAGGCTAACACGCGCAAAAGTTAAATTCATCAAGTTTCATTGTTTCGCAAGATTTGGCATCTGACTGTTTTCAAAAATTGCATGTAAATATGGTTATAATAATTATAAGATCATTATGTATATAATATAAAGTCTAATTTGATGAATGTTGAAATATTCATTCGACTGGATAAAAATATAAATATGATAGCTTTTTTTCGCTACTGCATAAATCTAATTAATGTGTTTTTTTTTTTATTTCTATATCCTATTTTGTATCTGTATTCTATTTTTTCAATTGTATAATTTTAGGACCAGTCATCGTGGCAATCTTTGGGGGAGGCCTATGTTCAGCAGTGACCGTCTTTCGGCTGATTATGATGATGATAATTTTAGTTTAATGACGCATTGGTGTTCTGCTAAAATGTCATGTAAACTTTGGTTTTAATTATTAAATATATAAAATTATGTACGTCCGGCCCTGAATATGCATTAAGACAATGTATAAAATCTAATAAACGATTCATCTACTAAGTAACAGTGCAACCAGTCAATGTGCGAAAATACATTGTATAAAACCGGATTCCAAGGAGATTGTTTTCACTGAATGTTAAATCACAATATTATTACCCCTAATAGCCGATCATAATAATATATGATATTTATGATCGCCTTTCCGGCAAGACAGAGCAATGAAGAACCTTGGTTTTAATATTTTCTGCATAAATATTATGGTGTTTTTTATCACTGATTTGACTCGTCCAATTATAACAGAATAATCCGGCAGGCTGACAAAAGGTCCTGCTGCCCTAAGGAGATCAAATAATTGTGTATAAGGTATAATTTCGTTTATTTATTTTTCAATCGCCGTGTGGTGACGGCAATAAGAATACATTTGTCACCACCCCAACTCCTCCTGGGGGTGTCGTAAGAGTCGACTAAGGTATGGAAGTGTCACTGACCATTATTTGATAAAAGATTGATGATGGGCAGCAGCGTCATCATAGTGGACACATTGCTGCGATCGCCAATCCGCTTGCCCAGCCAATCCCTTTGCGATTATGGGTATTTACCTCCATAAGCTTATGATATTAGATGTTGGTGTGTGTGATTTTATAATATACACTTATTTATAGAGAGATTATGAAATACTTAGTAGTATTATAAATCTTCATATGATTTACGGCCATTTTTGCATATAAAATAAAATTAGTTGGTAATTTTTTAATAAATTGAGCATTATCAAATATGTTAATACGTGTAGGTGACAAATGTAAACGTATCTGAAATGAAATTTTAGTGTAGGTATGAACTTCTTGGTGTGCCTCTCAATACAAAAGATTTCAACGGGTGAAAGGAATAGCGAACATTTTGACTACCATCAGAGTGCTTAGACAAGTTGCCAATCGCTAACGCTTAGTAGCGTATCGTAGTTTTCCCTCTCTGTCACTCTTTCATATTAGTGCGACAAAGACAGTTAGCTGCCTTACGTTTACGATTGACGATTAAGCGTTAGCGATTGGCAATTAACTTGTGTAAGCATCCAGTAGCCATACCATGAGCTGCCGGCGCGATATTAACGCTAACTTACTTTCTATCCGGCTCGCTCGCACCGATACGCGAGTACGAGAGGGATGGATAAAAAGTAGAAGGTAGCCGCGGCATCTCATTCACGGTTCCTAAACACATAGAGCTTAATATAATACTCATGAAAAATATTTTCAGCCTCCGTAGCCTAGTTGGTAGTGCCACTGTCTACGAAGCTGAAGGTTCCGGGTTCGAATCCCGGCGAGGGCATTATTTATGTATTTATTAATCACAAATATATGTTCCTTGGTCATGGCTCTATGTACTTAAGTATCTATATCTATCAAATCATCTACCAATCTATTATATATATCGTCGGTGATGGTACCCACATCACAAGCCTTAATTCAGCTTACCGTAGGACTAAGTCGATTTGTGTAAGATGTCCCCAAAATATTTATTTATTTATTTATTCATTTAAATAGGATGAGAAAAGGATGTACTTATCGATAACAGTTATGT
>JALPQI010022571.1:0-10076 GCA_025490895.1 Thaumatotibia leucotreta
TTTTCGGAGTTCCAATAATCTAAGTTGCAATTTTATAAATACTTTGGCGCACCCTTTTGCGAGTTTAATGTACGATTTGACCGTACTATTGTAGTACTGGACTATAGTTGTATGGTTTTACGGAATTTTAAAACATAAATAAAAATCAACTTTAACAACGTAAGCTACAAAGAAAGCTTAATCCTTGCAACTAAGCCTAATTTCTCAAAGTCATAAGAAAGAATAACCCCGATAAAATAATATCAACTTGAAGTCCCTAGCTAATTTTTATAGTGTGCCTTCCTTGTTTGACTATAACTATTTCCGATTTAGCATATAGGATTCACATACTTTCTGGATGAATGTGGGCCGGTTTCCTGCTAAAAATATACCACCATCTTGCCGTACAATATGCCAACTCCAAGAGCACAAACAAATTCAGGCGTAGTTTGAGCCAAACCTTATCCCGTTCAGGGTCAGTTCCCGTTTCTGTCCATACTGAGGGTTGTTGATTTTGATTATTGCTAAAATTAATTGAACATTACAAATAAGTAAACAGAAAACACGGTAGCTTGGAACTATTCTAAATTAACATAATAAATAATAATCAAGGATCGAACAAACGCCCGTCATTTTGAAAACATAACCCTGTTCCGTATGGTAGAGACTTCCTTATCCTATGTTGTTAACATATTTTATTAAGATATTTATTTATCTATCTCAGATAATTTTTTAAATCACGAAAACACAAAGTATCTAGGACGATGCCAACTCTTTTTTTAGAATACTTGTACACACCATGATTGTTCGAAATGTCGTTACAACGTTAATTAATATACGCAATGTAATTTGTATAAATCGTTTTATTTCATGAATAACTATCGCGGTAACCGAATAAGATAATTTATACACTCAATAGAAAATTCATTATCAAAAATTCTGAGTCATTTATTTGTCATAATTTCACAATCAGGGTACGTACAAATAAGAAGGAGGTGGGATCTCCTAAATAAATACTTTGTGATAGTGTTATTAGAAAAAAATGTTATAAAATAAAATATGTTAAGATTTTAAGATAAAGATGTCTCTACTGTACGGAACAGGGTTATTTTTTCGATATAATCATTATATCGAAAAAATAACCCTGTTATAGGTATATGATTGATAATAATCATTATGTAGAGTTTGAAATTTGATGACATTGATTTATTAATTTTAGAATTATAACTAACGTGAGACTAAAACATATTTAAATATTTATTACAAGGGGTAACTCACGTAATTTAAGTCGATAATTGCTTGACATGTTTCGATCCATTTAGAGGATCCTCATCATGGAGTATCCGCGACCAAAGCGGGTGCTGGCCGCGGGCAACATGTCGAGCAATTATGGACTTAAATTACGTGAGTAACCCGTGTGATAAATATTTAAATTTGATTTATTAATCTTGCAATAATTAATTATACAATAAACAAATAAAAAAATAGATCACATAACATCTATTTCATTTTTTTGTCCGGTTATTGGACTGCGCGTCACGAGAAAAAGGCTGGATGGATTTTAATGAAAACTTCACATTCTGAATAATACGGTCAAGTGCGAATCGGACTCGAATCAAATATAAGAATTACACTATTGTGAAAACACAAATCAAATTATTTTGATTGGGGGTTTTTTATTTTTCCCCAGTATAGTCACACTACTAAATACTATACAAGGTGCCCACGAGGAAAGGAAAAATTCTAATAGCATATTCCTGAGACTAAAAGAAGCAAAAAATGTTAAATAAGTTTTGGTAAAATCTGCAATAAAAATTATTTAGTTTTTTTTTTGATGTTTTGAATGCCTTAATACTCAAAAAAAGGATTTTTTTAATCAAACTATCGCAAAAAATGCACCTTATAGTTTTTTTTACATTTGCTAGGTAATTAAAGATATTTTTGTTAATTTGATGTCTGTCAATTAAGTGTGACAAGACTAAGACAACATGGTGATAAAATCGTTTCCTAAAATGCGTTTATCATAGCGTAACGGTCTAAAACGGTTTTAAGAAAAAAATCAAAATTTCTCTTAAAATAGACTGAATCCAGAAAACTTCATATGACATATATTGATTTAAACTTTCACGATTATCACTCATATTTTAAAGACAAACGGGTCTTAATCGCGTAAACTTACGTTTAATTATATCCTGACGTTTCGGGCATGACGTTACACCCGTGGTCGCAGGCAGGTCGCGTCAAATTATAAAAGATTAGATGTCATAAATACCAAATAAAAAACGACCAAGATCTCCAACGTCCGAGGTGGGAATCGAACCCACGTGCTCAGCTTTATACCCCACCTTGGACGTTGGTGATCTTGGTCGTTTTGCTTTGGTATTTATGACATCTAATCTTTTATAATTTGACGCGACCTGCCTGCGACCACGGGTGTAACGTCATGCCCGAAACGTCAGGATATAATTAAACGTAAGTTTAAGTTTAAGTATAGGTATGACATTCAATATTTATATAAAAATTACAGATAATTTGTTTATTATTCCAAACATAATATATGAATTCTTTAACCCTTAATAATTATACAAAAAAAAGAAATAATTTAACTTACAAACTAACAGTTAAATTAACCTATCTCAAAAAGTATATGAAACGGTGGTATGTTTAATGTTAGTCATATAATTTTTTGCTTACACTAATTATAAATATATAATATTAATAATTGAATCTCCCAGATTTGTCAAGAAATAGAGAGTCATGCGTTAAAGGTGCAACGCTCTGAACTCTTCAAGAAGGTAAAGCTGCTCACTAATCAATTCAAAGCAAAATCATGGCTTGAGATGAACGAATCGAAGATGAAAATGGCGTGCCGCTTCAAGATCTCGACGCAGTAACGAACCGTTAGAGAGAGTACTGTTTACAACTATACAGCAATCCCAGTAACGAGCAGATTCCGGCCCAGGTCGAATCCAATAGTTCATGGAACAATTTGGGTCTAGCACCTTCAATAATGCGATCAGAGGTATCAGCTGCACTTATTGCCCTTAAAGATAGGAAGGCCCCTGGACCAGATCAACTGACGGCTGAGATACTCAAGGCAATGGGTACAGCTGAAATTCTAACATCTGCGATAACATCTGGCGTACTGGAGAGTGGCCCAGCGATTGGACGAGATCTGTGATTCTGCCACTTCACAAGAAGGGGTCGACGGCAAAATGTGACAATTATAGGACGCTGGCGCTTATATCTCACGCTAGCAACGTTCTCCTTCACATAATTTTGATGTGTGTTGCACTAATATCTCGCAGGAGCACCTCGACAAGTTAGACCGTCTTCTAAATAATGGCATACGTTTCATATTTGGTCTCCGTAAATACGACCACGTCTCTTACTATCGTCGCCAACTTAACTGGCTTTCTATTCGTCGCCGCAGGTCCCTTCGAACACTGTGTTTGTTATTCTCCACCTTATTCGAGCCTTCTGCTCCTGAATACCTAAAAAGTAGATTTTCTTTTGACACAACTCGTCCTGGATGTGAACTTCGTTCCACCTGATCACTCAAACTCTCCTTCTCCACTAATTTTCACCAAACAGGTTTTATGGATAACTCTTTCGCCGTTCAGGCAATTAGTCTCTGGAACTCGCTACCTCTCCCCATTCGACAAGCCCCGAGCAAGGCCATTTTCAAACGACTTCTCCGCAAGCATCTTTTGACAGAAGAATATACATAGTTTCCTCCGTCCTTTAGATATATAAATCGTATGTATTAGTTTATTGTATTAATATATAAGTAGTAATATGTAATTATATTGTAGGTTTAGCCTTGTTTTGTATACATTACTTATTAGGATCTTTTTTTTTAAATAACAGTTGTTTCTATAAAGTAATAATTTCCTGCACCAACTTAAATGTCTCTGTTTGGCCCTATGGTTGACTGGTAGAGAATGCCATTTGGCATTAAGTCCGCCATTTGTACAGCATTGTTTGTTTTGTGCAATAAAGTTTAAATAAATAAATAAATAATCAACACCAGAATTCGCCACTTTTTGGATTGGCAGATCCCACAAGAAAAGGCAGGTTTTGTCAAGGGCAGGGGCAACGTGAGCAGTTACTGAATATACGTCAGCTAATTTAAAAGGCTTATGAGTTTAATACACCAATCATTCTGTAATTTATTGACTACACCAAAGCTTTCGACTGTGTCGTATGGTCAACTCTATGAAAAGTGCTGAGAGAACTGAGCAACGAAGGCGTCGTAAGATTCGACAGAGCCAGCTGGGAGCCTTTCAATTTTGAAAAAGGAGTCAGAAAAGGCTATATTCTATCCCCAATTTTATTCAATGCCTGTGGAGAATACATAATAAGAAAAGCTTGCGAAAACTGGGAAGGAGGCATCACCATTGGTGGCACTAAAATCACTAACCTCCGATACGCAGATGACACCACATTTCTGGTCGCGAGCGAGGCGGAAATGGTAGAAATCCTGGGCAGAATGGAACGCATTAGTCTCGAGTTAGGCCTGAAGGTCAATCACAGATAAAACAAAAAAGGGTCATGTCATGGTAGTGGAAGCTCACAGGTGCTCTTGGTCTTGAAATTTGTTCAAGATTTCATCTTTACTGTACTGCGACAAAAAATTGTAGAGAATTTCAGAGGGCGCCACTGAGTTTTAATAGGCAACATTTATTTTACCACTTAAACGATATTGATACTAGCGTGATTATTTATATGAATTAATTTTGTTTCAAACAAAAACGTCATGAATAAATTCATCCATAAACCTACACAAATGTCATCTTACTCGCTTAAAAAAAGAAATTGTAGGACATACAAATAAAAAAGTCGCATTTTCTTGAACCGGTGACGGCTATCCGGGAAAAATGTAATATTATTCATACCTTCAGAAAACTTTACATAGCCAAGGGTTCACCCTGTTGTGGCATAATTCTTTTATGAATAATTCTATATGGCATAAACTATGTAGTCATAATGGGCTTCGTGCAGAAACTGTTGTGGCATACTCAACTTTAGCATATTTCGTTGTGGCAGATTTCGAGTTGTCCGAATATTATACGAGCATAATTTAGATGCTCCTATTTATGATGAGGCATAATCCGGATGTGCATAAAAAGTATCCGCATAGTTTGTTTTAGCATAACAAAGAAAGAATAACTACAACCTCTCAATATAATTGAGGTACCTAGTAGTAATATTCTGCACGTTACTTATTGTGTTACAGAGCTGAGTACTTTCTAGGTTGCTAAAAAAAATAACATCGAAGCTTTGCTCCCGCCTTAGTCTTCTAACCTAACCTATCAGATCTGCCCCGGAAGGTTTTGTTCGCTCGCTTCGCTCGCTCACTGCAAAAATTTTACCCTCACAACAAATTCTGCCTGACGAAAAATGAAAGGTAAGTTTCGAATATGTGGCTATATGCCAAAAAAAAATGCAAATCTAATTTCTATCTTATAACACTCGGCGTAAATAATAATTAATAGGCCAAGGTAGTTTCGGGCAAAATAATGTTCGAAATATTGTTATTTATGTCAAGTGATGTTTCTGCCTCATTAAGATTATGTCCTAAGCGTTGCGGACAAAAAAATGCCAGATAGAGGAGAACCCGAAATTGTGAACGAGTGTGAAAGTAAAGCCCAAGCCAAAGGCGCGTGCTTTACTCCACACGAGTTCATAAGTCCTGTACCGCCCGTGGCACACATAATGTTTTTCATCACACCTGTGAGGCAAAAAAAGTAAATAATAGTACATTGTGCATCAATAGAGGTAAGGAATTACTAACGAGAGTGTTAGAAGTCTTTTAATGACTCGAGTTAGTATTCCGCTTACCGACCGTGATATCTACGTATACAATGTTTTTCATCACACTTGCGGACAAATAAATAAGTTTTAAGACAAAATATTATTCTATGACGTACTGACATTTCTATTAATCCCTAGGGAATTTTACTTTTCTATTACTCCCGCTACGCATGCAAGCAATGGCGCGCTTAGACAGCAAGTGTGATGAAAAACGATATATTTTCACAAAACTACTCTAAAATCGTGCTACTCTCGAATTACTTGTTCGTGCTGCTGGTTGCGGAGACCATGGGTTGCTGGTGTTCGGAGGCCAGGATCTTTTTAGCCGCGCTAGGACATCGGTTACGGGAGAGGGGTCACGACCCCCGTTCTTGGTGCAAAGGTTGGCTATCGCCATTCAGCGCGGCAATGCTGCCAGCGTTATGGGCACTTTTGCACCGGGAATGACTCGGGGCGGGTTGTTCGATTAGTTTTTATCGTAGGTTTTTTTTATTGTGTTGTGGTTATTTTGTAAGTTAGGGCATATTTTACGGTTTTGGTTATATATCTAATGTCATCGTTTTTCTGTAAATAGTTAGCTACCTCTAAAATGGTCTAGAAATCATTTCTCAAAATCAGGGATGACTTAAATTTATAATTTTTATAAAGTGCCTTCAGACCAAACGAGCATTCGGTATAATTCTATCCCCCGCTCTACGAAATCAACGAATCACGTTTTGTGTAACGATCGAATTTCGTAGAGGGCATAGAATAGTGAATGCTCGCTAGGTCTGAATGAAATTATAGAAATCCTGGCGCCGCCGCCGCCTGCCTGCGTAGGGCGGCGGGCGCCGCGCTAGTGCGAAGTAATGTTGTATGGAATTCCTTGATTGCCCTATGGCGTAATGACGCATCTACGGCACCCATCGCTGCTGTGCATTGGCGCATTTACCGAACAGGTGTGATGAAAAGTATCTAAAAGTTGAGTTGCACTATAGAATATCGGCTGCCCTATGCAGAAATCAAGTATCTGTGTTTTGGCAAATTTTACACTAGAGCGAAAAAACGTTTTTTTTAGACTTTTCTTGATTACATGTTTACTAGTTAAATGATAGCATTAAAAATTGCTGTGTTTTATTATGCAAGATATCATTAATAGGAAACTATAAAAAAAAAACAAAATTATGAGGCCAATCATTTTAAAATGCAAAAACAGTTTTCTGCATAGAATGCGATAAGATAATTTTAAAGCTTTTTCTACAAGAAAACAAGTATCTGTATATAATTTCGTGTTTTAGTAAGCTTCTTCTTTATAAGTTTATAACACAAGCATATTTTATACTACATGTTAGATGCCAATAATTTAGTGTATATCATACTTGTGTAAAATATATTAATGTAGTATGTATTTCAAGTATTTCACGGCAAAGAAGCCCCTATTCTGTTTGAATGCAAGTGGTTTTAAAATTCATAAATGTAGCACAAGTTTTTTTTTCTGGAACGAAGTATTTCTCATACAGAAATGCTTAAAAAATTACATCAATTACTTAAATGATAGGAAACAACAAATACCTCAAATACCGAACCGAAAAAGAACTTCAAAACCGACAGTCTGTGGAAAATATCTAGACGCACGCGTTGAAGACATAAAAACAATGGAAAGTTATAGTTTTGTTCAATAAATCAACATACAATACAGTTGTATGTATATTTTATTATTTACAACTGGTACAGATCATAAAGATAAAAATACCTATATAAATCGACCTTCTTCAAATATCTGTATTAACTAGTTCACCTTCCTCTATTAGATCTAGTGATTGTGAATTTTATTGCAATTGGGTTAAAAATAATTGCTAATTACTTGGCATTAAGGGCACTAACTTTTCCAAAATCTTTTTTTTTTTGCTGACCTCTGCCTCCTAAGACATTTTTTGGTAATTTGTGCACTATTTTTTCTGTAAGAAGTCCACTACTTTCTATTCCTTATTCAAATTATTTTTATATAAAATACAGTCTCATATCCGTTTCTGAAGCGACCACGTTTTTCAATAACAAATTCCTTAAGTTGTCATTTTTATAATTTTTCATCACATTCAGCTAGTGGTAGAAACTACCACAATTCTCGAATTTTACTCATGTTATTATTTTCTAAACATAATGTAGAAACAATCTGTTTTGCCCTATGGCGAGCATTTTAATGAAACCATTCCAGTGTTCTTTGCGTCTTTTCACTTTAAATAACTTATACAGCGGCCAGGAAAACACTTCAGTTATCAGATAATAAGCACTTAAATAACACTTCACGTATGTATACGAACTATGACTGACAAACGTATGAAAAAACAGCCAGATTCATTACTTGATTTAAAAAGGTACCACAGGACAATTTCTACCCGAAACTCAAATAAATATAAATATAAGGTTTTGGTATCCTAATAAAATGAAAATTTCTACGCTAAAGTCAAGTAACTCCGCGATCTATATCAATATTTCTATGCTAAAGTCAAGTAACTTCGCGATCTATATCAATATTTCTACGCTGAAGTCAAGTAACTCAGTAATCTATATGAATTTCAAGTATCTTTTGCAAGATACTTGATTTCAGCGTAGAATTAGGGTATATACTTGTTTTTAGCGTAGAATACCCCGTTAAAAAAAGATACTTGGATTTTTTAAAGTTCTGTATTTAGAAAAATATTCATTATTAAAAAAAAATTAAATACTAAAAAATGCATTTTAAAACAGTGAATCGAATGGTGTAAAAAAACTTTTTTTGATAAATTTCGAGATACTTGATTTCTGCGTAGGGCAGCCGATATGTCAATGTACCACAACAATGTAAACAGTTATTTTCAGTTCAAATATGACACACAAAAATTATCAACAATATGCGTATCTGTTGCTTTATTTACGTATTAAAAGCTATATTTTATGTAATGCATATCAGCCCATTCAGCCGTTCGTTTGTAAACATCGGCTAAAATTGGCAATAGTTTTCCGGCGTAAGATTCACTCAAACACGTAATACACACATTGTATATAATTTCCCGGGCTTCTTTACGAATGGTTTGTTCATGCTGTTTATACAGGGTTACTTTTTACCGGTACAATAAATTTTTCCACATATTTGGTATTGATAATAATAGATTATAAGATTACATTTATCAAATAAAATTGTCATTTTTTTTTTTCATTTAGGTATTATTAATTTTTATCCTTCATGCAAATGTAAAATAATGGGATTACTAATGACAAGACGTCAACGGTGTGCGGGACGAAGAGGGCGGCGGAAAGGGGTGAGCGACCTGCCGGTCGGCGCACGAGTTGGCAACATAGCAGTTACCTTAATCTCGGTGAATAGACTAGGTCACGGTCAGTCGTACGGTTGACTTAGGTGTGTGCGCACGCGCGTCTTGTCTTACCTTCAGTCGGAAATTTGCTCGTACGAAATGGTTCGTAGTTATTTGCTCATTGTGTGCTCAAGAAAGTGTGCCCCACCTGGAAAATGCCAGTGTTATAGCCATGGCCAGCCAGGTCAACAGATTTGACCCCGTGTGACTTTTTTTGTGGGTGAGGGTGGGTACGAAGACTTAAAAAGTCTAATAATACGTGCATTTGATGAACTTAAAAGAGAGAACTACAGACTTGTGTTGGGAAATATCGAAGGAAACATTCAAAAACGGGCAAGAGTGTGTTTAGATAACCACGGCCAACATTTTGAACACTTGAAGTATGTGAATTAATTAATTAGTGAGAAATGGACTCCATTAATTAGGTATGTTTTTTTGATTCCAATCATTGTACATAAAGTTGATTTCAAATTTTTAAATACGCTTCAATGAAGAAAGTTTCTGTCCAACTTTGTAATTTTATCACGTTTCCCAGACATAATTTTAAACATTCGACAAACTTCACACACATAAAAATTCTTTATTTTGACGGTGCTAGCCGTGACCCGTGCAAGTATGAAGGAAGATTTGGTATCAAGTAAGATTTTTTTGCCAAGTCATAATCATAAGTTGATTACCGCCGCCGCTTTTCTAAGCCGCCATGCTGCGTGCGATGACGTTGTAAACAAACAGTTGCCAGTTCGTGTGTTTTGCTAGTCACGTACATTGATAATGCGTCCAAATTTCTTGTTAGGTTTGCGGATAAGTTCAAACATTGGTATTTTAGTTTTTTTGTTCTAAAGGGGTAGTAACAAAAAATGCTAGTATTCTGTAACTTGGACTACTATTACGTATGTTGATTTTTTGTACTGGTGAAAAAGTAACCCTGTATAAAAACCATTATTTTTA
>JALPQI010022572.1:0-18170 GCA_025490895.1 Thaumatotibia leucotreta
GACTAATTCGCATACGTGTAATACGATTTCCGGGTCCATTCTAAGATCCAAGATGGCGGGAACTTTTTTTGCAATTTTCATCATTGTACTCGTTTTTGACTAATTCGCATACGTGGAATATCATTTTTGGGTCCATTCTAAAATCCAAGATGGCGGGAACTTTTTTTTTTGCAATTTTCATCATTATACTCGTTTCCGACTAATTCGCATACGTGGAATACGATTTCCGGGTCCATTCTAAAATCCAAGATGGCGGGAACTTTTTTTTGCAATTTTCATCATTGTACTCGTTTCTGACTAATTCGTATACGTGGAATACGATTTCCGAGTCCATTCTAAAATCCAAGATGGCGGGAACTTTTTTTTGCAATTTTCATCATTATACTCGTTTCTGACTAATTTGAATACGTGGAATATCATTTTTGGGTCCATTCTATGATCCAAGATGGCAGGAACTTTTTTTTTGAAATTTTCATCATTATACTCGTTTCTGACTAATTCGCATACGTGGAATATCATTTTTGGGTCCATTCTAAGATCCAAGATGGCGGGAACTTTTTTGCAATTTTTATCATTGTACTCGTTTATGACTAATTCGCATACGTGCAATACGATTTCCGGGTCCATTCTAAGATTCAAGATGGCGGGAACTTTTTATATTGCAATTTTCATCATTATACTCGTTTCTGACTAATTCGCATACGTGTAATACGATTTCCAGGTCCATTCTAAGATCCAAGATGGCGGGAACTTTTTTTTGCAATTTTCATCATTATACTTTTTAACTGACTAATTCGCATACGTGGAATACGATTTTCGGGTCCATTCTAAGATCCAAGATGGCGGTAAATTTTTTTGTAATATTTGTCAATGTACTCGTTTTCAACTAATTAAAATTATAAACGTGGAACCCTAATTTGGGGTTAATTTAATATCCAAGAGTTTTTATATTTAGCACGTTCTTATGAGTAGCGGAAATGCAGTACCTACAATGAAAAAAAAAACTGCATAAAAGCTCAAAAAAGGTGCCGCCATTTTGCATCTTACAATTGATGTACTTTTCGGCAGTTTTTATCATTAAAAATACTCCATTTCCAATACATATACGTAGATAACCTTGGATCTTAAATTCGCCCTAAATTCGGGTTCCAAGTTTGTAAATTAGTCGAAAATAAGTACAATGATAAAAATTACAAAAAAAAGTTCCCGCCATCTTGGATCTCAGATTGGACCCCAAAATCGTATGCGAATTAGTCAGAAACGAGTATAATGATGAAAATTGCAAAAAAAAGTTCCCGCCATCTTGGATTTTAGAATGGACTCGGGAATCGTATTCCACGTATGCGAATTAGTCGGAAACGAGTATAATGATGAAAATTGCAAAAAAAAAGTTCCCGCCATCTTGGATCTTACAATGGAACTTAAAAAAGATATTCCACGTATGCAAATTAATCAGAAACGAGTATAATGATGAAAATTGCATAAAAAAGGTCCCGCCATCTTGGATTTCAAAATGGACTCGGAAATCTTATTCCACATACGCGAATTAGTCTGAAACGCGAATAATGATGAAAATTGCAAAAAAAAAAGTTCCCGCCATTTTGGATTTTAGAATGGACCCGGAAATCGTATTCCACGTATGCGAATTAGTCGGAAACGAGTATAATGATGAAAATTGCAAAAAAAAAGATCCCGCCATCTTGGATTTTAGAATGGACTCGGAAATCGTATTCCACGTATGCGAATTAGTCTGAAACGAGTATAATGATGAAAATTACAAAAAAAAAGTTCCCGCCATCTTGGATTTTAGAATGGACCAGGAAATCGTATTCCACGTATGCGAATTAGTCAGAAACGAGTATAATGATGAAAATTACAAAAAAGCAGCCGCCATCTTGGATCGTAGAATGGACCCGGAAATCGTATTACACGTATGCGTTAGAAACGAGTACAATGATGAAAATTGCAAAAAAAAGTTCCCGCCATCTTGGATTTTAGAATGGACTCGGGAATCGTATTCCACGTATGCGAATTCGTCGGAAACGAGTATAATGATGAAAATTGCAAAAAAAAGTTGCCTCCATCTTGGATCTCATAATGGACCCGAAAATTGTATTCAACGTATGCGAATTAGTCAGGAACGAGTATAATGATGAAAATTGCAAGAAAGCAGCCGCCATCTTGGATCGTAGAATGGACCCGGAAATCGTATTACACGTATGCGTTAGAAACGAGTACAATGATGAAAATTGCAAAAAAAATTTCCCGCCATCTTGGATTTTAGAATGGACTCGGGAATCGTATTCCACGTATGCGAATTCGTCGGAAACGAGTATAATGATGAAAATTGCAAAAAAAAGTTCCCGCCATCTTGGATCTTAGAATGGAACCAAAAAAGATATTCCACGTATGCGAATTAGTCAGAAACGAGTATAATGATGAAAATCGCAAAAAAAGGTCCCGCCATCTTGGATTTTAGAATGGACTCGGAAATCGTATTCCACGTATGCGAATTAGTCAGAAACGAGTATAATGATGAAAATTGCAAAAATAAGTTGCCTCCATCTTGGATCTCATAATGGACCCGAAAATTGTATTCCACGTATGCGAATTAGTCAGAAACGAGTATAATGATGAAAATTGCAAAAATAAGTTGCCTGCAACTTGGATCTCATAATGGACCCGAAAATTGTATTCAACGTATGCGAATTAGTCAGAAACGAGTATAATGATGAAAATTGCAAAAAAAAGTTCCCGCCATCTTGGATTTTAGAATAGACTCGGGAATCGTATTCCACGTATGCGAATTAGTCGGAAACGAGTATAATGATGAAAATTGCAAAAAAAAAGTTACTGCCATCTTGGATCTTAGAATGGACCCAAAAATGATATTCCACGTATGCGAATTAGTAAGAAACGAGTATAATGATGAAAATTGCAAAAAAAAGTTCCCGCCATCTTGGATTTTAGAATAGACTCGGAAATCGTATTCCACTTATGCGAATTATTCGGAAACGAGTATAATGATGAAAATTGCAAAAAAAAAGTTCCCGCCATCTTGGGTCTTAGAATGGAACTAAAAAAGATATTCCCCGTATGCGAATTAGTCTGAAACGAGTATAATGATGAAAATTGCAAAAAAAAAGTTCCCGCCATCTTGGATTTTAGAATGGACCCGGAAATCGTATTCCACGTATGCGAATTAGTCGGAAACGAGTATAATGATGAAAATTGCAAAAAAAAGTTCCCGCCATTTTGGATTTTAGAATAGACTCGGAAATCGTATTCCACTTATGCGAATTATTCGGAAACGAGTATAATGATGAAAATTGCAAAAAAAAAGTTCCCGCCATCTTGGGTCTTAGAATGGAACTAAAAAAGATACTCCCCGTATGCGAATTAGTCTGAAACGAGTATAATGATGAAAATTGCAAAAAAAAAGTTCCCGCCATCTTGGATTTTAGAATGGACCCGGAAATCGTATTCCACGTATGATAATTAGTCGGAAACGAGTATAATGATGAAAATTCCAAAATGAAAAATTCCCGCCATCTTGAATCTTAGAATGGACCCGAAAATCGTATTCCACGCATGCGAATTAGTCAGAAACGAGTATAAAGATGAAAATTTTAAAAAAAGTTCCCGCCATCTTGGATCTTAGAATGGAACTTAAAAAAGATATTCCACGTATGCAAATTAATCAGAAACGAGTATAATGATGAAAATTGCAAAAAAAGGTCCCGCCATCTTGGATTTCAGAATGGACTCGGAAATCTTATTCCACATATGCGAATTAGTCTGAAACGAGTATAATGATGAAAATTGCAAAAAAAAAAGTTCCCACCATTTTGGATTTTAGAATGGACCCGGAAATCGTATTCCACGTATGCGAATTAGTCGGAAACGAGTATAATGATGAAAATTGCAAAAAAAAAGATCCCGCCATCTTGGATTTTAGAATGGACTCGGAAATCGTATTCCACGTATGCGAATTAGTCTGAAACGAGTATAATGATGAAAATTACAAAAAAAAAGTTCCCGCCATCTTGGATTTTAGAATGGACCAGGAAATCGTATTCCACGTATGCGTTAGAAACGAGTACAATGATGAAAATTGCAAAAAAAAGTTCCCGCCATCTTGGATTTTAGAATGGACTCGGGAATCGTATTCCACGTATGCGAATTCGTCGGAAACGAGTATAATGATGAAAATTGCAAAAAAAAGTTCCCGCCATCTTGGATCTTAGAATGGAACCAAAAAAGATATTCCACGTATGCGAATTAGTCAGAAACGAGTATAATGATGAAAATCGCAAAAAAAGGTCCCGCCATCTTGGATTTTAGAATGGACTCGGAAATCGTATTCCACGTATGCGAATTAGTCAGAAACGAGTATAATGATGAAAATTGCAAAAATAAGTTGCCTCCATCTTGGATCTCATAATGGACCCGAAAATTGTATTCCACGTATGCGAATTAGTCAGAAACGAGTATAATGATGAAAATTGCAAAAATAAGTTGCCTGCAACTTGGATCTCATAATGGACCCGAAAATTGTATTCAACGTATGAGAATTAGTCAGAAACGAGTATAATGATGAAAATTGCAAAAAAAAGTTCCCGCCATCTTGGATTTTAGAATAGACTCGGGAATCGTATTCCACGTATGCGAATTAGTCGGAAACGAGTATAATGATGAAAATTGCAAAAAAAAAGTTACTGCCATCTTGGATCTTAGAATGGACCCAAAAATGATATTCCACGTATGCGAATTAGTAAGAAACGAGTATAATGATGAAAATTGCAAAAAAAAGTTCCCGCCATCTTGGATTTTAGAATAGACTCGGAAATCGTATTCCACTTATGCGAATTATTCGGAAACGAGTATAATGATGAAAATTGCAAAAAAAAAGTTCCCGCCATCTTGGGTCTTAGAATGGAACTAAAAAAGATACTCCCCGTATGCGAATTAGTCTGAAACGAGTATAATGATGAAAATTGCAAAAAAAAAGTTCCCGCCATCTTGGATTTTAGAATGGACCCGGAAATCGTATTCCACGTATGATAATTAGTCGGAAACGAGTATAATGATGAAAATTCCAAAATGAAAAATTCCCGCCATCTTGAATCTTAGAATGGACCCGAAAATCGTATTCCACGCATGCGAATTAGTCAGAAACGAGTATAAAGATGAAAATTTTAAAAAAAGTTCCCGCCATCTTGGATCTTAGAATGGAACTTAAAAAAGATATTCCACGTATGCAAATTAATCAGAAACGAGTATAATGATGAAAATTGCAAAAAAAGGTCCCGCCATCTTGGATTTCAGAATGGACTCGGAAATCTTATTCCACATATGCGAATTAGTCTGAAACGCGTATAATGATGAAAATTGCAAAAAAAAAAGTTCCCACCATTTTGGATTTTAGAATGGACCCGGAAATCGTATTCCACGTATGCGAATTAGTCGGAAACGAGTATAATGATGAAAATTGCAAAAAAAAAAGATCCCGCCATCTTGGATTTTAGAATGGACTCGGAAATCGTATTCCACGTATGCGAATTAGTCTGAAACGAGTATAATGATGAAAATTACAAAAAAAAAGTTCCCGCCATCTTGGATTTTAGAATGGACCAGGAAATCGTATTCCACGTATGCGTTAGAAACGAGTACAATGATGAAAATTGCAAAAAAAAGTTCCCGCCATCTTGGATTTTAGAATGGACTCGGGAATCGTATTCCACGTATGCGAATTCGTCGGAAACGAGTATAATGATGAAAATTGCAAAAAAAAGTTCCCGCCATCTTGGATCTTAGAATGGAACCAAAAAAGATATTCCACGTATGCGAATTAGTCAGAAACGAGTATAATGATGAAAATCGCAAAAAAAGGTCCCGCCATCTTGGATTTTAGAATGGACTCGGAAATCGTATTCCACGTATGCGAATTAGTCAGAAACGAGTATAATGATGAAAATTGCAAAAATAAGTTGCCTTTATCTTGGATCTCATAATGGACCCGAAAATTGTATTCCACGTATGCGAATTAGTCAGAAACGAGTATAATGATGAAAATTGCAAAAATAAGTTGCCTGCAACTTGGATCTCATAATGGACCCGAAAATTGTATTCAACGTATGCGAATTAGTCAGAAACGAGTATAATGATGAAAATTGCAAAAAAAAGTTCCCGCCATCTTGGATTTTAGAATAGACTCGGGAATCGTATTCCACGTATGCGAATTAGTCGGAAACGAGTATAATGATGAAAATTGCAAAAAAAAAGTTACTGCCATCTTGGATCTTAGAATGGACCCAAAAATGATATTCCACGTATGCGAATTAGTAAGAAACGAGTATAATGATGAAAATTGCAAAAAAAAGTTCCCGCCATCTTGGATTTTAGAATAGACTCGGAAATCGTATTCCACTTATGCGAATTATTCGGAAACGAGTATAATGATGAAAATTGCAAAAAAAAAGTTCCCGCCAACTTGGGTCTTAGAATGGAACTAAAAAAGATATTCCCCGTATGCGAATTAGTCTGAAACGAGTATAATGATGAAAATTGCAAAAAAAAAGTTCCCGCCATCTTGGATTTTAGAATGGACCCGGAAATCGTATTCCACGTATGCGAATTAGTCGGAAACGAGTATAATGATGAAAATTGCAAAAAAAAGTTCCCGCCATCTTGGATTTTAGAATAGACTCGGAAATCGTATTCCACTTATGCGAATTATTCGGAAACGAGTATAATGATGAAAATTGCAAAAAAAAAGTTCCCGCCATCTTGGGTCTTAGAATGGAACTAAAAAAGATACTCCCCGTATGCGAATTAGTCTGAAACGAGTATAATGATGATAATTGCAAAAAAAAAGTTCCCGCCATCTTGGATTTTAGAATGGACCCGGAAATCGTATTCCACGTATGATAATTAGTCGGAAACGAGTATAATGATGAAAATTTCAAAATGAAAAATTCCCGCCATCTTGAATCTTAGAATGGACCCGAAAATCGTATTCCACGCATGCGAATTAGTCAGAAACGAGTATAAAGATGAAAATTTTAAAAAAAGTTCCCGCCATCTTGGATCTTAGAATGGAACTTAAAAAAGATATTCCACGTATGCAAATTAATCAGAAACGAGTATAATGATGAAAATTGCAAAAAAAAGGTCCCGCCATCTTGGATTTCAGAATGGACTCGGAAATCTTATTCCACATATGCGAATTAGTCTGAAACGCGTATAATGATGAAAATTGCAAAAAAAAAAGTTCCCGCCATTTTGGATTTTAGAATGGACCCGGAAATCGTATTCCACGTATGCGAATTAGTCGGAAACGAGTATAATGATGAAAATTGCAAAAAAAAAGATCCCGCAATCTTGGATTTTAGAATGGACTCGGAAATCGTATTCCACGTATGCGAATTAGTCTGAAACGAGTATAATGATGAAAATAGCAAAAAAAAAGTTCCCGCCATCTTGGATTTTAGAATGGACCAGGAAATCGTATTCCACGTATGCGAATTAGTCTGACACGAGTATAATGATGAAAATTACAAAAAAGCAGCCGCCATCTTGGATCGTAGAATGGACCCGGAAATCGTATTACACGTATGCGTTAGAAACGAGTACAATGATGAAAATAGCAAAAAAAAGTTCCCGCCATCTTGGATTTTAGAATGGACTCGGGAATCGTATTCCACGTATGCGAATTCGTCGGCAACGAGTATAATGATGAAAATTGCAAAAAAAAGTTGCCTCCATCTTGGATCTCATAATGGACCCGAAAATTGTATTCAACGTATGCGAATTAGTCAGAAACGAGTATAATGATGAAAATTGCAAGAAAAATGTTCCCGCCATCTTGGATCTCAGAATGGACCCGGAAATCGTATTGCACGTATGCGAATTAGTCAGAAACGAGTATAATGATGAAAATTACAAAAAAGCAGCCGCCATCTTGGATCGTAGAATGGACCCGGAAATCGTATTACACGTATGCGTTAGAAACGAGTACAATGATGAAAATTGCAAAAAAAAGTTCCCGCCATCTTGGATTTTAGAATGGACTCGGGAATCGTATTCCACGTATGCGAATTAGTCGGAAACGAGTATAATGATGAAAATTGCAAAAAAAAGTTCCCGCCATCTTGGATCTTAGAATGGAACCAAAAAAGATATTCCACGTATGCGAATTAGTCAGAAACGAGTATAATGATGAAAATCGCAAAAAAAGGTCCCGCCATCTTGGATTTTAGAATGGACTCGGAAATCGTATTCCACGTATGCGAATTAGTCGGAAACGAGTATAATGATGAAAATTGCAAAAAAAAAGTTCCCGCCATCTTGGATCTTAGAATGGAACCAAAAAAGATATTCCACGTATGCGAATTAGTCAGAAACGAGTATAATGATGAAAATCGCAAAAAAAGGTCCTGCCATCTTGGATTTTAGAATGGACTCGGAAATCGTATTCCACGTATGCGAATTAGTCGGAAACGAGTATAATGATGAAAATTGCAAAAAAAAAGATCCCGCCATCTTGGATTTTAGAATGGACTCGGAAATCGTATTCCACGTTTGCGAATTAGTCTGACACGAGTATAATGATGAAAATTACAAAAAAAAAGTTCCCGCCATCTTGGATTTTAGAATGGACCCGGAAATCGTATTCCACGTATGCGAATTAGTCGGAAACGAGTATAATGATGAAAATTGCAAAAAAAAAGTTCCCGCCATCTTGGATTTTAGAATGGACCCGGAAATCGTATTCCACGTATGCGAATTAGTCGGAAACGAGTATAATGATGAAAATTGCAAAATAAAAAGTTCCCGCCATCTTGAATCTTAGAATGGACCCGAAAATCGTATTCCACGCATGCGAATTAGTCAGAAACGAGTATAATGATGAAAATTGCAAGAAAAATGTTCCCGCCATCTTGGATCTCAGAATGGACCCGGAAATCGTATTGCACGTATGCGAATTAGTCAGAAACGAGTATAATGATGAAAATTACAAAAAAGCAGCCGCCATCTTGGATCGTAGAATGGACCCGGAAATCGTATTACACGTATGCGTTAGAAACGAGTACAATGATGAAAATTGCAAAAAAAAGTTCCCGCCATCTTGGATTTTAGAATGGACTCGGGAATCGTATTCCACGTATGCGAATTCGTCGGAAACGAGTATAATGATGAAAATTGCAAAAAAAAGTTCCCGCCATCTTGGATCTTAGAATGGAACCAAAAAAGATATTCCACGTATGCGAATTAGTCAGAAACGAGTATAATGATGAAAATCGCAAAAAAAGGTCCCGCCATCTTGGATTTTAGAATGGACTCGGAAATCGTATTCCACGTATGCGAATTAGTCGGAAACGAGTATAATGATGAAAATTGCAAAAAAAAAGTTCCCGCCATCTTGGATCTTAGAATGGAACCAAAAAAGATATTCCACGTATGCGAATTAGTCAGAAACGAGTATAATGATGAAAATCGCAAAAAAAGGTCCTGCCATCTTGGATTTTAGAATGGACTCGGAAATCGTATTCCACGTATGCGAATTAGTCGGAAACGAGTATAATGATGAAAATTTGCAAAAAAAAAGATCCCGCCATCTTGGATTTTAGAATGGACTCGGAAATCGTATTCCACGTTTGCGAATTAGTCTGACACGAGTATAATGATGAAAATTACAAAAAAAAAGTTCCCGCCATCTTGGATTTTAGAATGGACCCGGAAATCGTATTCCACGTATGCGAATTAGTCGGAAACGAGTATAATGATGAAAATTGCAAAAAAAAAGTTCCCGCCATCTTGGATTTTAGAATGGACCCGGAAATCGTATTCCACGTATGCGAATTAGTCGGAAACGAGTATAATGATGAAAATTGCAAAATAAAAAGTTCCCGCCATCTTGAATCTTAGAATGGACCCGAAAATCGTATTCCACGCATGCGAATTAGTCAGAAACGAGTATAAAGATGAAAATATAAAAAAAAGTTCCCGCCATCTTGGATTTTAGAATGGACCAGGAAATCGTATTCCACGTATGCGAATTAGTCAGAAACGAGTATAATGATGAAAATTGCAAAAATAAGTTGCCGCCATCTTGGATCTCATAATGGACCCGAAAATTGTATTCAACGTATGCGAATTAGTCAGAAACGAGTATAATGGTGAAAATTGCAAAAATAAGTTGCTGCCATCTTGGATCTCATAATGGACCCGAAAATTGTATTCAATGTATGCGAATTAGTCAGAAACGAGTATAACCCAACTCTGTCATGTATAACTAGGTACACTCTTCACGCTTCAAGTTCGTCTGTATACATGAGTATACAGACGAACTTACATACAGGGTGAAAATGATTTCACCCTGTGTAATTATGTATGTAACACCCTGTATGTATACGTATGTATCTATCGGATCTATGATCACTTTGTATAACTATAAAACGAAACGAAAGAGCTCGTGATTCTGATTAGAAAAAATGTATAAAAGTCCATATATGGAAAATTTTATAAAACGACAACAAAATAAAAACCCGCCCGTTTGCACCTTGTAAAACACTGTTTTTACAAAATCAAAGATTATGCGCAACAAAAAAATAAAAAAACAAAGTTTGAAAAAAAAGAAATAAAATAACATTTTCAGCGCGTATAGTTAGGATTTGAACCTGGTACCACTGCTTCACAGCCGAACGCATGAACCACATTACCAACCTCCCTATATCGTGGTACGGCAAAATATGCTATGTGTTGCAAGTGATCATGCGTTTCGTTCGTGGCAAGGTAGTGTATACTGTTTCAGAGCCATCTGTGCCAATGGACGAACAACAAAGGTAGTGTATATACTGTTTCAGAGCCATCTGTATGCCATGCTCACGAACAACCGTGGCGCCGTCTAGTAGTGACGACATTTCAGGTGGATGCATTTTAATGTATGGTGCTGATATATCTACTTAAACTAAATAATCTCTGGTATGGGAGTAACTAAACTGAGTAATCTCAATTTGCATACTTATTTTCGTGACATTAGGGACCATTTTTTGTTTCATAACTGAAAAGTACGCACGATGCCGAGTAAAATGATGTATTACAGTCCATGATCGCAAAAAAATTAAAAGGTACACTTTTTCTGCAAATGACCCTCCTATATCTGTCCCTATGCCTCCGATCCCGATTCTGATCTCAAGCTTGATCCCGATTGACGATTGTCCTGCTATCTAATGTGTAAGAATCGAAGCCCGGACGGCTAGATCAAAAATGCAGTTTTCACTAGAGCTTGATTAGATATCGACATTCATACAAACAAAACAAAGTTAAAGCCAGCTTGAATAACGTTCAAAAGTTGAAACTGAAAGTGTACTTTTAAGATTGCTTTTACATCCTCCAGGCCAAGTTATTCACAATACATATCAGAATTTGTTGAATATACAGATACACGTTGACGTTTCAACTTAAAAAAAAGATATTTGATCAAAGAAGTAGAACTGCTAGGGAAAGATAATAAGCTTGATCAATCTAAAACAAAATTGCTCATATAGATGTCGATATTTAATTAAGCACTAGTGATAAGTGAATTTTTCTCCCGCCGGCTTTGGTAATAATAGATTCCTCCAATCGTCTTGTTATCTATTGCTTTTAAATTAAATTTGCTGAGCACAACGGGCTACATAGTGAGGCAAATAATTACATGTAGATTCTACCTACGTAACCTTTATCTGCAATAAATTATTGAGTACTGAGTAATGTTTGCCGTGTGGTGACGGCAGTAAGAATACATTTGTCACCACCCCAACTCCACCTGCGGGTGTCGTAAGAGTCGACTAAGGGATTGAAGTGTCACTGATCATTCTACAAGATTGATGATGGGCAGCAGCGTCATCATAGTGGACACATTACTGCGATCGCCAATCGGTTTGCCCAGCGTGGCGGTTATGGGCGTTTACCTCCTAATTCGTCTATACGCAAAGTTAATAGGAGAGGCCTACGTCCAGCAGTGGACTAGTATAGGCTGATGATGACGAGTAATGTGTAATTATAAACCACTCACCTATCACGATCCCTCCTGCCCCTATCTCTATCCCTATTCCCCCGATCCCGATCTAGATCCCTCCCATAATAAATTATTGAGTACTGAGTAATGTGTAATAATAAATCACTCACCTATCACGATCCCTGCCTCCTCTATCTCTATCCCTATTCCCCCGATCCCGATCCCTCCGGTCCCGGTCCCGATCCCGGCGATCCCGGTCCCGGTCCCGCCGTTCCCGGTCCCGCTTGTCGTCGGGTTTCTCTTCTGTGGGCGCTGGTGGCGGCTCGGAGGGGTTGAATGGTGGGGGCGGTTCTGATGAGTTGAAACCGAGTGGAGGTTTCGATACTCATAGATCACTTTCATTACATTCTTGCATGGAATTGCCCGTAATAATAAACCACTCACCTATCACGATTCCTATAAAGACTAACACATTTTAACCCTTAATTCGACAATGTCCAAAATACTGGACATGGTTTTTGACTCACTTTTTGTATTTTTTTTTCGAACCAGAATTATTACCCCTATTAAGTGCCAAGGAGGCTTGAACACACGATCATCTCACTTTTGTCGAATTCAGGGAATATTGAGCTATTTCGAGGTTTTCAAAAAACCCTGTTCCGATTCCTGCGTCCTACTATCAAATGTGTAACAATAAATCACTCACCTATAACGATCCCTGCCTCCTCTATCTCTATCCCTATTCCCCCGATCCCGATCTAGATCCCTGATTTTCCCTGAAATTTGCTGAGCACAACGGGGTACTTATTGAGAATTGAGGTCAATGTAGATTCCACCTACGTAACCTTTATGTGCAATAAATTATCGAGTACTGAGTAATGTGTAATAATAAACCACTCACCTATCACGATCCCTCCCGCCCCTATCTCTATCCCTATTCCCCCGATCCCGATCTAGATCCCTGATTTTCCCTGAAATTTGCTGAGTATAACGGGGTACATATTGAGAATTGAGGTCAATAATTACATGTAGATTCCACCTACGTAACCTTTATGTGCAATCAATTATTCAGTACTGAGTAATGTGTAATAATAAACCACTCACCTATCACGATCCCTCCCGCCTCTATCTCTATCCCTATTCCCCCGATCACGATCTAGATCCCTCCAATCGTCATGCTATCCAATGCTTTATTAAATTTGCTGAGCACAACGGGGTACATAGTGAGGTCAATAATTACATGTAGATTCCACCTACGTAAACTTTATGTGCAATAAATTATTGAGTACTGAGTAATGTGTAATAATAAATCACTCACCTGTCACGATCCCTCCCGCCTCTATCTCTATCCCTATTCCCCCGATCCCGATCTAGATCGGGACTTGTCGATCTAGATCGAATTATTTATTACCACTATTAAGTGCCAAGGAGGCTTGAACACACGATCATCCCTTACTTTTGTCGAATTCAGGGAATATTGAGCTCTTCGAGGTTTTTCAAAAAAACCTGTTCCGATGCCTGCGTCCTACTATCAAATGTGTAACAATAAATCACTCACCTATCACGATCCCTGCCTCCTCTATCTCTATCCCTATTCCCCCGATCCCGATCTAGATCCCTGATTTTCCCTGAAATTTGCTGAGCACAACGGGGTACATATTGTCAATAATTACATGTAGATTCCAACTACGTAACCTTTACGTGCAATAAATTATCGAGTACTGAGTAATGTGTAATAATAAACCACTCACCTATCACGATCCCTGCCTCCTCTATCTCTATCCCTATTCCCCCGATCCCGATCCCTCCGGTCCCGGTCCCGATCCCGGCGATCCCGGTCCCGGTCCCGTCGTTCCCGGTCCCGCTTGTCGTCGGGTTTCTCTTCTGTGGGCGCTGGTGGCGGCTCGGAGGGGTTGAATGGTGGGGGCGGTTCTGATGAGTTGAAACCGGGTGGTGGTTTCGATAGAAGCGCTTGGAGCTGTTTGGAAAGGAATTTATTATTTTTTTTAGCTTTAATACATATCAATAAGATGTGTTCTTGCGATACTCTATTGCTGTAATAGTACATTGTGTATTAAGGGTGGTAAATAACAATTCTTGTACCGCCCGTGGCACACACAATGTTTTTCATCACACCTGTGAGGCAAAAAAAGTAAATAAAACAATATATTTTCACAAAACTTCTCTAAAATGGTCTAAATCATTACTCAAAATCAGGGAAGAAATCTCGGCTTGCACGCGCCGCGCTAGTGCGACGTAATGTTGTATGAAAATCCTTGACAGCCCTAGGGTGTAATAACGCATCTACAGCGCGCATCGCCGCAGCGCATTGGCGCACTTACCGAACAGGTGTGATGAAAAAACTATAAATAAGCGTGATGTCAGCCGTAGTTACACGAACAGACATAGAAGTCGACAATAACGTAAATTACAGGTAAATTCACAAAAGCTACCTAAAAGCTAGATCAAATCAGTGACAGAGAGTATCTATGTGTGGATGTCAAAATGACAGTAGATACAAGTTGGTATTCGACGACTGCATACACACAATTATAGATGTCATTCATTACATTCATTGCATTCGTGCCAACTTTAGTGAATTTACCTGTAACTAGGGACTTCCTTTCGGCATTAAATTCATCAATAAGTGAAAACTTATTTCGAAATGACATTTCATATTAGCTGATAATTTCAGTGGATAAATAGAAAATAACTAAAATTTCCGATTACTATCCAGCAATGTTATCTATGTATTTTTTAGGACTTGCAAAATTCTAATCAAAAACAACTTTAACAACTAACTATGTTTACTACAATATTTGATCAATATCCATCCAAAGTAAGGTTAATTCTCGACAGCTTCATTTAGATGCATATTTTTTCAAAAATAATTTGCTAAAGTGACGAAACAGCTACATACGTTTATATATATATATAGAAAAAGGCTCCCATTTCCTCTTAATTTAGCTTCTATATTTTTTGTAAACGAGCCAAATCTCACCTGAAATTATAACTAACGTGAGACTAACTCTAACGCGCGATGCGTACGCGTCGGACTTTGACCGAGGGTGCTCCGGACGAGGATCCTCTTAATGAGTCGAAACATATCGAGCAATCATCGACTTAAATACGTGAGTAACCCGGTTCGATAATATTTTAATATAGATTTAAAATTAGTCCGCCAGCCGTAACATAAGGCTAATCTCTTTATTTCAATTCCAACTAATGAAATGTAATTGTTAATATCATTCATTTCTTAGATTAATGTTGTAATTATTTCTGTTAATTGCATATTCTCCTCCACGAGACAAGCTACGCCTAGTGTGGAGGTCAGCTCAATGAACAATTGACCTAATTTATATTGCCAAATAAACATTTTTTTGAAAAAAAATAATTAAATAACAAACTATAACTATACAACAAAACTAAATTATTAACTAAAAACTTATATATAAAACTTATAAAATATCCCTACAAAGTACACTTAAATAAAAATAAAAAAGGCTTAAATAATAAATTAAAAATCTAAATATGGCCCCCTAGGCATTGTTCCAAAGATGCTGGCAGCATTCCCTCGCTGTATAGCTATGCTAATACGTTGCGATAAGAAGCTGCCAGCTCTCTGGTCACCGGAGTTGGGCAAAAAGTAATATGATTACTCCTTCAGATTACTTTTGTATGTGTACTTTGTAATATTGATTACAAAGTACACATACAAATGTAATTTATAGAAGTAATCATATTACTTTTTGCCCACCTCTGCTGGTCACCGGTAGCTTCAACCAGACGCTCGGATAAATCCCTAACTAAAAGTCGAGCGCTCGGACCCCACGGCCCGAGGGTCTCGACACCAAAAGCCAGAAACATTTTTTTCTCAAACTTGCTACGGAATGTTGATGTTACTTACTTTAAATTAAACCCGGAAATACTATGTATCCGGTAGCATATGCTAAGATGATATGTAAAGAGATTTCATGTATTTATTTCACACCTAGGACAGCAAACAAACTGTCTTTTGTTTTGAAACGTCAAATTGTGACACTATGTCTTGACATTCAGCCACAGAAAAAAAAAAAACCTAAGAACTAATGTCTATACCAACAGGTAAAAGAATACCTCAAACAGATTTAAAAAAAAAGTTAGGCGCGAATGTTTTTTTTAATGTTTTATGATATTGTACTATTGGTTTAGTTACAAATTGAATAGTATGGTTCGCCGAAATCAGTTCGTTTTATTTCATGGCAAGTTTGAGAAAAGCACTATACAAATCTCGGCGAGAAACAGGGTTACAGGCCGCGTATCCCTATCTGGCCTCAGTTCCTTCGGCTAGATACATCTACTTGGCCTGTAACCCTTCGTTTCCCGTCCTCTATAGTAATGTACTATTTTTAGATCTCACCTGATCTGAGAGTGGAGGTTGTTCAGTGGGCACTTCCTCGTTATGCGTGTCTTCTGTATCTAGGTCCATCGCGTCGTCTGTCCTCGTCACTTCCGACACTCGTGGCTGCACGGAAACATTATATCATTAGTGATTTTGAGAATCACATTGGGATATTATTGAATTCCGTACACATTAGCTTATTTCAGATGCGGGGCGTTTTTTTAAATCCCGAAAACCTAATAAGACTCACGAGGTGATTTGAACTACATAAAAAATCATCTGTTACGACATTGTGGGTTTATCCGCATTGTAAAAAAGGAACACCAATATCAATTTGTTTAATTTAACAAATTGTGAGAGAATAAGATCTCAGGTGACTGACGGCACACGTCAAAATAGTAACATTAGGATGTAATAAAGGTTGCAATACACTTGTTCAGTCATTAAACTTATTTTTTTAATAACTCAATAACACTAGAGTCTTAGAGAAATGGATTATTTTTTACCTAAATAAGCTTCCCTTTAATTTAACGAAAATCAATAAAAACACGGAGTATATCGTCGCCTGGTACCCACATCACAAGCTTAATTGAGCTTACCGTGGGACCAGGTCAATTTGTGTAAGATGTCCCAAGATTCATTTACTGAAAATGTCCGAAAGGACTTTTCGCGTGCACGTAGGACAAGACCATCACCTCGAATATATTCGCGACTCGACTCGACACGAAATCTCGTCGCTTTGAATCGCCTAAGTAGGAAATAGCCTAAGACTGACCTGTACTGGGTGTTGGTGATGATGGGCGCCCACCAATCCGCCCACCGTCAGAAGTCCGCCCAGGAAACTTGGTAGCGCCGCCATGCCTGTTATTTATTTATTTTATTTTATTTGGAGATCCAACAGCTATTACACAGATATTAGACAATAAAGTAAATAATGTCAGCCTCCATAGCCTAGTTGGTAGTGACTCTGCCTACGAAGCGGGAGGTTCCGGGTTCGAATCCCGGCGAGGGCATTATTTGTGTATTTATTTATGACAAATATTTGTTCCTTGGTCATGGCTGTCTATGTATTTATGTATCTATATGTATCTATCTATTATACATATATATCGTCGCCTGGTACCCACATCACAAGCCTTAATTGAGCTTATCGTGGGACTAGGTCGATTTGTGTAAAGATGTCCAGAAATATTTATTTATTTATTTATTTTATTTAAAGTAAAAACAAAGAGCCAATTATAGGAACTCACTGATAGATACCAGATGTTCATACATCTATGTTATTGCATGTTGTTTCTATGTTTATTTTATTTACATCAGGATTAGCGTTGAAAATGTCGGAAAAAATCAAATTGTTTTTCGGGAATGTATGAAAATTTCGTTTTTTTTCAGTTTTTTCGTGTTTTTACAGAAATAATCAATGTCACTGTCACTCCCACAGATGACATATATACCATAGATCAAGCAAACGTATCTACTTAGCGTGTCAAATGAACTCAGTAAAATCCACTGAGTTGTCCGTCTTTAATCGCAGCTTGCAGCTTTCGGGCGTCAAATTTTGTAAGTTGAACTGAACAAAAACATTAATAATGTTCTCCTCCTTAAGTAATATTAATTGCAACAACACAAAAAAATATGAATACTCAAGGGCCTGAGACATATTTAAAATCATAGGCAAGTAACAACTTCAGTACAAAATCTGACACGCTCAGCCGCCATACAAATGAATGAACTTGTTTCTTCTATCCAAATCTAATTCTGTGGTTGAAAATGTCGGAAAAAATC